>VWZO01006865.1:6730-24065 GCA_013396975.1 Bucco capensis | reverse complement strand
CCCCGGATCTTTGTTCGCGAAGCCTAGCCATCATGGTATATCTGGCCATATAGTATCTGAAATGGAATGGGCTTTCTCTCCCTCAATGTCTCATCTAGGGCTAATGATTAGACATCACCATCATCTTAAATTACAAGTGACAAAAAAACCTTCTTTAAACACTCTTTCCCAGATTACCATGGACTATTTGTAAAAATAACAAAGAAAAAATCACTTGCTGATCTTCAGAACTATTTTTGTTTGTCAAAATATTTTTTGAATAAATGGATTCCTCTGGTTTAGAAGTTACAATGTATATCATAAATTTTCCACAGGAGGAACAATATACAAGAACTAATGAAATATTCAAAATCCTATTAAAATGTCTGGAGACTAAACTAATTTTTAAGTCACTTACAGCTGGTATAAAGTCAAGTTACTGAAGCAGGGCAATGTAAATTCAGCATATGGATGGTCCCAGCCTGAAGCAAGTATCAGCAGAATACGATAAGAATATCAAATAAGTTATTTTAAATAATTATCTTTTAGTTTACTTTTTGTATGTTAAGAACAGACCAAGCTTGGTATCCCAGTTCACATGAGGTGCATGCAGTGTCTCATCAAATTAACAGAATCAGTCACAAAACCCAAAAGCTTTTTGGACTCCAAGTGCAACTAGCTGTCAAAGGCACTTGGGTTTCACTGGGAAACCATGACTTATCAAAGTTAGGCTGAAGTTCTTAAGTTTGTCAGGCAGCTCTGAAAAAAACTGTTCAATGTCATTTTATCATATCAATGCACTCTGTTTCTTATTACTGTTTATTTTTAGAGAATAAAATATTCCCCTAGTTATTACTGTTGCTTGAGTCTAAGATTTCCACCATGACAGATTATCAAATGCAGTTTTAAGAGGTATGTGTGATTAAAACTTATGCTAGTGTATCTGTTTCATATAGAATACAAAAGTATTAATCTGTTGCATTAAAAACATTATATAGTAAACATTTTTAATGTAAAATGTAACAAATATTTTTTTACACAGCACCAAGTTATTAGTAATTATTCTCTCCACACAACAACTTTATGGGAAGAAAAGGAACAGTTCTTTAGAGATCATGTGTAAGTTCTGGCACTATTTATATTTCAACCCAAGATCTGTGACAAGCATGTAGCCCAGACAAAAATCAGAAAGCAACAGAGGAATTTTGGAATTCAAGCTCTCAGAAATCACTTCCTGCTGCTTTCAGACATGGTGAATATTGGATTTTAAGTGGTACATACCCAAAGGCTCTCTTTCTTGTGGTGATAATTCCAGGTGACTAGAAACTGACACTTCTTCAGCAATGAATTTTGACAACTGTGTTCCAAGATACGTCACCTATACAAACAAATCTAAATGGATAACTGGTCATTTTAATCAGTGTTTTTCTAGCAGCTGTAAAAAAAAAAAAATCACTTTTCTTGTAAAATTGAGTTTATGCACTTAATAATCTAATCTGTGTCTGTCAACATCAAGCATAAACTTGGCTAATTTTTTAATTCTAAATAAAAAAACACATCTGCAAAGACCTCTAAACTCTGTCAGTATTTTTGCAACATTTGTTCCTGACACCCTGACATTTCAATAAGCTTGCTCCTCTTCATTCTAAATACCTTTCAGCTTTTTCTGTCAGTCTTTTAATCATCTTTAAAATCACTCTTCCAATGCACTGATAGCTTACAGAGCAGGCATTCTACATTCTTTCAACACTTGTGACTACTTCATCACTGCACAGCTACAGCTATGTAGCTCCTTCTCTTCTGCTTCTTCATTGAGATGATGTTAAAATTTAGGCTTGTACCCTCTTCTTTAAGAGCAGTAAGGACATCTAGATTAATGAAATTTATTACAGTCATTTATCATTGCTGTATTTAGGAGCAAAATCAGGCCTACCTTGTTCCACACATATTTCCATGACACATAAATATCACTTCCTAGTAGGTCTTTAACCCACTGAACTGGATTCTGCATGATTCGTCTCTTACTGGTTCTGATCCTGCCATTCTTTAAGAGCGTGGCTTTATGACTAAACTCCTAAAAAAAAAAATAAATATATATATATATATAAAATAATTTTCAACTCATAGATTAACAGATCTGAATTAACATCCTAAAAACAGGAAAACATGCTGAGGAACAACACAGCTGAAATGCTGCAGCTAATTCTGTTTTTCTCTGAGAAAAATTAAAGAATTTAATGTCACTATCATACTGTGGTATGTATAATAGGAGTAACATATTTTGGCCACACAGACAGCACTATCAGAGAACAAATCTCCTTATGTGTGTTTATCAGAACTGTATTTGCATCTTAACTCTTCTTAGACACAACAAGACTGTGAATAAATTAATTTGCAACAGTGAATTCAGGAACTCATGGGGGCAGATCTATGCAACATGAAACTGTTACTGAAATGCAATCTGCCTTACATGAGTGGAACAAATGCATGTCACGGTGAAATTTCAGCAATGATTCAAAGATGAAACATATTTGCATAAAAACTTCACTTATATCAAGGGACATCACTTATTTAGGAGGAATCTGATAGCCTAATCTTTTGCAAACTTAAGTATAAAAGAATTTATTCTTACTGCCTTTTTGATAACATTAATACAGCCCAGTTTTGCACACATTAGTTTGCTTGCAGTAGTTTATGGTTCAATAAACTATGGGGGTTTTTTATACTGGTCTCAGTCAAGCTAACACAGCAAAATAATGCAAAAATTAGCTGCTGATAATCTAAGTTACAACTTCATAAAGTTGCTTAGCATGTGAGAAGTTAAACAATCAGAATAAGAGAATGATCCACCAGCAAATATTGAACCAACTCCTAACATATCCAGTCACTTTGGGTATTGTATAAGAATCTAAATTATGATGTTTAAGTCAAATATTTTGATGAACACTCAGTCCGGTTCACAGTTTCATAGTTTAGGTCTACAGAGTTCAAAAACTGGATTTGCCCTGCCCAGGCTAACCTTAAGTAAGGACTATGTATTAGCTGTATGTCATTATCAAGTAGATCTCTACAACGATTAAGAAGGAAACTTTACTGATCACCTGCTCTTTCTAATGTAACAGACACTAGCTTCTAAATTTCAATCTCTAAAGCACTGTCTGCCAAGACATAAACAAGTGTCATTTTCATTCTAGTAAAAATCACTGACTTCTCTATACTCCACACACCAATATTCCAATACATTGTTGTGATTCCTTAAGGTCCATGTGCACCATGCCAGTATGACAGATAACAGTCTTGAGAAATTACATTAAGTATACTAAATTATTCATTCTTTTATTTAGTTATCTTGAGGTTCAGAGGAATATCACATGTCTTTGAAGAAAAGAAGCACATGTATATTACCTGTGACATGGCTGAACATAGACCCTTGCGATCTACTCACACCATCTTATGTTACAAAACACAAGACCACACAAAATAGCCACTCTCACTATTCCTGAGAAGATTATAGGTGCAGAAAAAGGAGTCTTTTATTCATTAACTACACCTGGTGAATTGGCTGAAAAAAACTCTTCATGTTTTAATCAACAAGTTGCCCTGGAAATTAACTACCTGGCAGCTGGGAATGCAGTCAATAATTTCATCATTTGCTCAATATCAAGCCAGGCCCCCAAGAGCTGCCTTGCAAATCTGGTCTGTTATAGGCAGTCATGGGGAATGCTTCTGTATTAAAAGAAAGAGGTTTCTTTCTCTTTTTTGTTTTCTTTTTGCAAATATGGTTTACAGCAGACTCTAAACTATAGAACCAGCTGCCATGTAAGCAAGTAGTTTTGCATATATTCATGTCTATTACAGCACTGTGAAATTCTTTGTGTAACATTTCTTTATTTGATGGACTTGATAGTTACTTCCAAGAATCACAGTAAGTAATGAAAACCTTAACATTCCTACTCCTTCCAACACGGAAATCAGGCACTACACAGTGTAGTGTGGTTAGGTTTTTTCATGATATGCTAATATTAACATTACTGCATCTCAAAAATTACCTGCACTTTGTATTCTAAAACATTTTCTCCTGGCTTAATCCTTCCCAATTCAAGTAGATCTATCAGTTGAAGTTTTTTCTTATTTTTTCTTCCATATTTCACCTGGTTTTGGTCACATTCTTGCTTACTACATCTCTGGATAGATTTCTCACTGAGGTTTACCAGATCATTCATACTTGAGGTAAGATTTGTAAGCACAAAGTTGGCGTTGAATGAGTTCTCCTTACTCCGATAGCTCATTTGCTGCAGATAATTATGGAAGTTCTTCGAGGATGTTAACAAAACTGCTTGCTGCTGCTGGAGAGCTTCTTCCTTATTCACATATCCATGCAGTTCCTCATATGTAAGAACCTGCTGACAGTCACTGCCTGGCTGACAGACACTGTTACTGACAACAGTATGTTGGGGTACTACAATATTTAATGTGCTGGCTACTGAAGTGGGATTTAAAGACCTATTTCCTTGTTCTGTAATTGCTACACAAGGTACACAATCAATGTCTTTTTGCTGTGAGCACTTTGTTTTAGTAGTTGAAACAGCAGGTTCCGAAGGCAACGCCATTATTTCTAGACCATTTGTCAGCTTTGACATGTTGAAGGGATATTCTCTTACTCTGTTTTTGGATGCCAAAGCATGATCAGAATCCTCTTTTCTTCTAAACGCATCTTTATTCACTCCTGTCTCATCTAAGCAGATGTGTGGATGCTGACTGCATTCCTGAGCTGCAAATCTGTTTTCTAAAGAGAGATGTGCTTCTACTCTATTTCCATTAGGTGGGCTGGCAACTACATCAGGATGTATGATTTCATCAGCAGTTTGTCTTTTATCATTTCCATGGGAAATAGCAAAGTTTGAAATTTGCTTCTCTGAACATGATGCACTAAACATTTGCTTTGTTCTTCTGTAATTTTGTATTTTCTGGACTAATTCTTCCTGGTTTTTGGCAATGGTCAACAGGCTCTTTTGCCTAGAAGCAAGGATAACTAATTGTTTTCTCAGTGCTCCTTTTTCAAAAGATTCCACTGAAGCCCTACAGAAAATAATAATAAAAAGTAATAGTAAGGACACCAGAGTTACTGTAAATATAGAGAGTAATATGTTTCAAAGGCTTCTGTCAGCACCTAAACTTTGAATAATCTTTTTATCATGTATGAAGTTTATATTTTGAATTCCAGGCTTACGGACAACAAACCACAGAATCCCATCTAGACGCAGGATGCAAAGCATCAAAACTTCAGTAACAGTCTTGTCCTCCTATATCACCCTTAATTCACAGAACTGAAGCTGGGTCTGTATTATCACTGGCTGCTCTTTTACCACCACAAATCACAACAGTTCACTGAATTCAATGCCTTTGTAGCTCTAATTTGGTTGAGCTACTGAAGTATGATACTATCAGGAATGTTTTACAGTGTACACAACAACACATCTTGTGAAGACATAACTGTAATAATACTACATGACCATTAAAAAAAAAAAAAAAGACAAAAGAATTTAGGATGTTGTATGTAAGTTTGGGAACGTCTCTCCCTTTATCAGATCCTGCTTCCTAGCTGACCTGGTCTCCCTGTAATTCTCCTTTCCTGGGGGACTTTACCTCCTTTCTGTTGGAAGAGAATTCTTTATTTTCCCCATTTCCTTTGGCACAACATCCACCAGCCCAGCATAATACTCCGTACTCCTAATTCCTCCTCATGGCACAAGTGATGGCACTACTACTCTGGTGCCATACTGGGAAGTCAAGTGAGTACTACAGGGTGTTAGAAAAGGAATAGCAGCATGGTTTTAACCCTACACACAACAGAGGTGCCATGCAAGCAGAAGCATCCCAGTCACAGAAGCGAGAGGTTGTTGAGGGGAATAGGACAAAGGTATAGCAAGACTAGGTGGTGCAGAACAAGGACAACATGACAGTATTGGTGCCTGTACTGTGATATTGTTTGCTATCACATGTGTTTAGAACCCATGATACAATTAACATATCAGTATACAGACAACCACTGATATGGACTCCTACACAGGCCAGTGAGTCTCCACACACTTTTCCAGCAGTATTTCTTCATGGAAGTTTTGTTGCTTTATTGCTATACAGATACAGAAGAAGCTGCAACTGAAGCGGCAAAGATAGCATCACTAAACGACAAAGGCAAAGATCTTAAAGCCATGAACAAATACAATGCCTTTTTTTCTTTGCTCATTTTTCTGAGGTGAGAGATATATCTTACTACCTTCAAAGGAACAGAGAAAAAAAAAAAAGCATCTCTTCTGGGGCCAGCTAATTGAACAACAGAAAGATGGAAAAATGATGATGCTTTCTGATCTTCTGCACATTTATGTATCATGTGACAAAAGCTTATATGCTGACAGGTTAAAAATATAATGTTCACCATATAAATAATATAAATATATATATATAGAATATATATATAATATAAACAATAAAAAGAAAATTTAATGTAATTTACATGTAGCTTGTTACTGTTGATGGACAGCAGCTGCATTAGCTGCAGAGTATCTTCAAAATTCAAAAATATTTATCACTTCTCTCTGGATTTTCCCTCTCACTATTAGAGGGCAGTTAAGTTTACATATATATTAATTTTACTGTTCTTGTTTATTAATTCAGTCACTAGTTTGTTCACAAGGATCATTAGGAACCCTAACTTCTTCTCACAGAAAGCCTCCCTTTTTTGTTTGTTTGGTTTGGTTTTTTTCTTGGTGTTATTGTTGTTATCTGTGTAATCTATGTATCTTGCATTTTATAGCTAGCAAAATGGTGTGTGACAGAAATGTTTTGGTCTCTTTGCTTAACCAGCCCTTATGTTTTGCCATGAAACCACCTGAAACCTGTTACTTTTAGATGACGAAATGAATACTGCTCACACAAACAATATGTAGGTATCCTCATCAGATGGCCTAGAAGCATCCGCTAAGCACAATACTACAATGTTAGCTGAGCACTTGCAGCATGAGAGCATGCAGGTGGTCAGTCTTACAAGTAAAGTCCTTCTAAAAACTAGCAGCTGGAAGCTGACACAATTCACATAGCTCAATGCTCATGCTGTGGTGAGCATTCCCAGCTCACATTTGAGGTGTCCTCACAACAAAGCAACATCTACAAGCATGCTTCAAGCCATTGCTCTAAATAGCTCTTGTGGGGGTGTTGCTTGAACAATCTAGGGGTGTTAAAGAAACAAACCTGGAGGCAGGGACACTAAAAGTAGTGGCTGAGTTGCTCTGGCCTTCTTTCATGAAGCTGCAAAAGTAAACTAATTGTTCAGTACTTACATTTCCTAGTTTCTGCTTAGGTATTTTTCCACATCTTTTCTGTGTTCACAACCTAATTTCAATCCTCACTGTATGCACAGTAACTGATTAGCACATTTTATCTAAACCCTGAAGTTCTTCCATGATGTAAATTCTTACTGGAGGTAACTGAAGCCAGTATGGATCATGCTTCCACAAAATCTGAACGAAGATCACATAGTTTTAATTTTATACTGCTGTATGCTAACTTTCTATCAACCTCTGTCACTATTGCTATAAAGAACAGCCTCCTATAAATACAATAATTCTGTTCTACTTACTTGTATTTTTTAGCAAGGTTGTCCCTTTCTGTTTTCTGTTTTGCAAGCATCTCATTCAAGGTATCTTGCATCTGACACAGTCTTTGGATATACAAATCTGTCCAAAATTTTGATATAATGAAAATTACAATGGCAGTAGAAAATAATTACTACAATAATAACATTTTTAATGTAGCAAACACATAGGCTAGCAAGGGCAGCTGGGCAGAATAACTTTGGTTCAAGGCATTCCTGTAGCAAGCTTTGACACTTGAACAGTAAGGGCACAGGCACAACAGACCCAAACTGCTACACAGCACTAGCATCGTGATCTCCTAGGAAGTCAGTGCCACTTAGTAGACTTCTGAGATTAATCTGAACTGAGATTTGATAGCCTAACACAAATTACACTTCTGGACACCAGCATTTCTGAAACTGCCCACCATCCATAGTGTCTGCCTTAACAATTTCTCTTTTTTCCCCTCAAATTATTTCAGGCTCCTCAAAGTCCCGCTGAACTAGAATGAAAATGCTGCATCTGTCTCTTTACATACAGACATGGCTGGTTTTGATCATGGAGGAGCTCATGTACTTGTAACTGAATAGCATTGCCAGCAGTGTACACTCTTACCTAATGATCCGTTTCTATATGACTAGACTGACTTGAAACACATACTCTCAAGCAGCATGATTCTCTTTTTTGTCATCATATTAATTCCTACGTAAACTGTAAGTACTTCAGGAAGTGCACTCACCTGGGAGCTGTTATTAAAATCT
Source organism: Bucco capensis (assembly GCA_013396975.1). Classification (NCBI taxonomy): domain Eukaryota; kingdom Metazoa; phylum Chordata; class Aves; order Piciformes; family Bucconidae; genus Bucco; species Bucco capensis. Next base: position 15,694 of record VWZO01006865.1, on the reverse strand, counting down.
TACTCTCTGAAGATGTTTTTTCCAGAGGAGATAGTCAAATATATTATTTGCAATGCTATTTTAAAAACAATTCGATTTATCAACAATATTTACCCCTCAAAATAACGCTGAAACTTGAATTTACATCTACCTGCATCTTTGGAAGTTCTCAATTCAATCAGCAACATTTCTTTTTGCTTCTCTCCTGCATCTCGTATGGCAGCAGCAGATTCCTGGTAACAAAGACAGAAATGATAGTAAGAAGTATAGTCAAGTGCACCATATAAAACACAGCCCATGACAGGCCTGCAGGATAAATACTGGTGGACTCAAGTCATGGCAGACAGGGAACTACTGTGTAAAGGCAATGGAGGCACTGGTTAGGATAGCCATACAAGATGTGAAGAGTACTCCCTCCAAGAGGCTGTCACAGCCTGGTTTTACCAGGCATTCAAATTAGTCCATGCTCAGAGTCCCACTTGAGAGCACACTGAAGGGATATAACAGTGAATATTTCACATTACAGCATGATCTAGGCAATGTGGATATAGCCTACAGATAACAGTAAGAGCTCTCCTAACATACAACTTCCAAAAAAACAGTCCTTGCTGTTTTAAATTAAGATTAAACAATTCCTAAAAATTTTCATTACCATGAAGAAAAATCCTTATTCTTCCAACAAGCTGTTTTAGAAGTGTGATGAAAAACCTCAGGATTCCTGACCTTTATTTTTATTCATATTAGCAAGAACAAATGTATATAATTATTGACTAGTGTTTCAACAATAAATGTAAGCGCACTGGAATCATAAACAGAGAGAAGTGGTAATACACACAGATATACAGTAAACCACATCTTGTATAATGTAAGCCTCTACATGATGATGGTTTTTACATATATTCTAAATGGCTAATTATTTAAAAGCTATTTTTATGTTATTCACTCAGTAAATGACACTACGCAGTACCACACTATGAAGTAGTTTAACAAAACTCTATATTATCTATCTTACCATACTGTATTTCTCATGTTGTGGCTCCAAAGCTGCATCATCATTTTTACAGTAGTTGCAACAATGATATTTTGATCTTCTTGACCCAGAACAATATCTCCTCTCTCCTCAATTAAGAAAAAATAAACAGAATTTAAAATGTATTTGCAGTTACACTAGCTAATATAGGTTACAAAGATGCAATGGCAGATCGCATCATAAAAAAAAATCTTGTATATACTAATAAGATCAAATTTAGGCAGCATAAGGAAGTAAGTCTTTAAGACTACCACTTTCAAATACACAAGGTTCCTGTGAAGGGAAATATGGATAATAAAAAAAATTTGAATACGTCCTTGTACTTCATTCTCCCAGGTTAAAGAAAACAACTCACATATCCTATTTTCTGAAAATATCATACAATCATAGAACAATCCGAGTCGGAAGGGACCCACAAGGATCATCAAGTCCAACTCCCATTAGGCATAGGACAAAAACTAAAATGAAATTCCACAGTTTAAGCATCAGTGCAAGACAACATGCAGCTCCCCAAATCAGCAGCATTCTGAGGTACCTTCTTTTTCGCAAAGACTACAGGGTAATCCTGTGATTTACATTACAAATCCAAAATACCTGGAACTTCAACAGTCTCAACAGGAAATACAGAGTCCACATCACTGTAAGACTTCAGCAGTTCTATCATTTCATCATCACAAGCTACATCCAAAGCACTTTTCCCTGAAGCATTCTTCTCACAAGGATTTGCTCCATGCTGTAGTAGAATTCTGGCTGCCTATTATATATTATTATTATTTGTATTGTGGTAATTCTTATTGTGGACTTATATCATAAATAATAAATGTACAAATAAGATACTCTAAGACCTGTTACATTTGCAATACCAATTAAACAAAGAAGTTTAATTGCCTATTATCAAAACAGACTTGTATCTTACAATTCTAATTTTTTCATTTAAATACACAAATCATTCACAGCTTACCATTAAACCTACCACCTTCATGGTATTGTTATAGAAAGCAGTTACAAAGCTTCATATATCTAAAATAAAAGGAACTGGTCAATTAAGACCAAAGTGCAGAAAAGTGGATTGTTTTTTCTTTAAGTATTTAACAGTGGTTTTGGTTTTTTGGTTACATGCACTGATGATTTTTTCCCCTGATTCTGAATCACTTGTAAGTCTGTTTAATTGTAAAATGTGGAAATGAGATCAGGGGCATCAGCAGAATCATCCACCCACTAAAAATCAGATCATATGAAAGGACTGGTGAGGTCAGAGCTTGGATGGTAAAGAATTTTCCTATGTATGGTTTCTCATCTTAAGCACTTTTTTCTTACATTTGAAGTGCTGTTAAGTATCAGAATTTCTAGAATTTCAGAATCTCTAGAATTTCAGAATCTTCTGCACCAGTTTTCCCTCACAATACTGAGTAACAGGATCACAGGTTTTCAAGAATCTTACTGATAGTTTGGCACTGGACCCGTGAAACCATCCCCCTCATTCTATCTTTGCTCACAGAAAAGATAAATGTTATGAAATATCAGCTGTTCTGACAGGAATAAAAGTGGTATGTTTAAGCACACATGGCATCACCTTATTATGCTCAGTTTCCTAGAACTGACTATGCCAAAAAAACCCATTTTATTTACTTGTGTGAAGTTTTGCGCCCTACCATTTAAGAAGCATGTGAAGATCCTTCAAAGCATCCAGAAGAGGACAACAAACCCAGTGAGAGGGCTGAAAGGCATGCCCTGTGATCAGTGTCCAAGGACTCTGGGTTTGTCCAGTTCGGTAAAAAAAGAAAAGGATAAGGAGTGACCTCTTTGCTCTCTATGGCTTCCTGAGGAGGGGAAGTGAAGGTGACGTGCTGATCTCTTCTCCCTGGGATTCAGTGATGGGATGCATAGGAATGGTTCAAAGCTGAACCAGGGAAGGTTTAGACTGGACATCCAGAAGCATTTCTCTACTGAGAGTGGTCAAACACTGGAACAGGCTTCCTAGATAAGTGGTCAAAACGCCAGAGCCTGTCTGTGTTTAAGAGGCATTTGGAGAATGTCCTTAATAATATCCATTAACTTTTGGTCAGCCCTGAAGTTGCTCTGCAGTTGGACTAGATGACCATTGTAGTTTTCTTCCAACTGAAATAGTCTATTTTATTCTATAGACCCATAGAATGATTTGGTTTGGAACGGACTAGTTAATGAAAATATGGTCTACAGGTATTTTTCTTTATGAAAAATAAGTTTTTTAGAATGAGGGTGGTGAGACACCGGAACAGGCTGCTCAGAGAAGCTGTGGATGCCCCATGCCTGGAAGTGTAAAAGTCAGGTTGGAGATGGGACTTTGGGCAAGCTGATCTACTGAAAGATGACCCTACCCACAAAAGGGGGATTGGACTAGATGATCATATTAAGACTGCTCAATTTCAGTATTATTTTTAAAAAGCCCAATAAGGAGGCAGAACAATGTAGGGGAGAACCCTGGGGTGTTGGAGAATTGTTCAAGGATGAAAGAAAGAATTCAACATCAGATATCCTGGAACTGGTTAGAAGAAAACCTTGGGATGAACAATCAGTTCGAGGAAGAACAGAACGAATAGACTCTGGTAAAGGTCTCTGGATATGAAGAAAGAGATTGTTGCTAAGGACTGTTAATAACTAACCAAAGGTATTGTCTTACTACTTGCCTGAGCTTGCTGCATTGTTGTGAGCATATACTGTGGAAGTTACCAATACTGTAGGAAAGGTATAAAAGGAGATACCTAAGCTGAATAAAATCGCTTCGCTTGGTGACAACTTGGGGAGTCTGTGTTCTTAATCGTCACTCTGGGGAGCTTCTGAATTTTTCTAATTTGTCTTCTGGACTGAAAATCAACTAACCGTACAATTTAAACTGTCACTGTTGAAAAATATATCTTTTCCTAATTTTGATCACTCTGAAGAATATTGGTTTATTTCCTAATCTACAATGAAGTTGTATTAGTAACTTTGACTTTCCTTATTTAAACCAGAATTATGCTCTGCTGACCCTCTGCTGGAAATCAAGCTCAGGAAATGTAATGTAAAAGAAAAACATACCTCCAAATAATTGCCAGAAACAGCATCATGTATTGGCAAAACACCATCCTGACTTCTGCTGTTAACATTAGCACCAGCTCTAAGTAACTCTAAGATCACTTCACTAAATCCCCTGTTGGAAGCTTCATGAATTGCTGTCCAACCTAAAAAAAGCAGGATGACAAATACAGCATGTATCCAATTTGGAAAGATTCACACGGATCACTTATTAGTGATTATACATTTGCAGTCTTTAGTGTACTATAAGCAACTCCCTTCAAGATAAATCTTATTCAAATAACTATCTTCAAATGCCAAGATAATTTTCCCTGTAATTCAGTTTACTTTGTCAAGTATCCAATAGAAATATCAAGCTGAAAAATATTTACTTTTCAACAACACTACTAAATATAGCAAAAGAAACAAAACAATAGAGTAGAAAGACTCTAAAAACTCAGAAGCATAACACTAATTGTCTGATTTCTAATCCCAGTGGCATTTTATAATATTGCATCTGCCAGGCATCCAGAACAGGATACCATCCACTCTATAAAAACTACCATCTATAGTCTACCATCCAGATTATAAAAACAGAAATGCATTTGCATAGAAAAAAGAAAAAATTTTGTAATATGATGTTTGTCCTCATTTCCTAAGGAAGTAAGATTTGTGTGAATGTGCTTCATGCTTCTATATATGTGCATAAACACTGGTTCTCCCACCAAAATTTCAAGTCCACTTCCACCCATATCTTTGAAAAATGTGCTCTTCAGCAGAGCAAGACCTGATTAATGCCCCCACTGAGAAAAACGATGCATTAGCTCCATGCTGAGACACAAAATCCAGATATTCACTGAATGTGCTTGCATTTGTTGAATGACTTCCTTTCCTTCTCATATCATAAATCAAGAATCCATAATTATATCAAAACTACAAAAATTACATGAAAACTTATATACTACAAATTATATAAAATTGTATCACAAAATAAGCCCGTAAGAAAGTAATTTTCAAACCTGCATTGTCCTGCTCATTGATGCAAATCCCAAATGATATTAGAGTTTTCACCAAAGACAAATCTCCTCTTTTAGCAGCAATATGTAGCTGAGTTTCTCCTTTTTCATTTTTCTTCTGTTTCATTTTTCTTCTCACTCTTGCATTGCAGGTACCATGTAAAATTACAGCTTCTTTTCTGGTAGACAGGGAGGACTCTAAAAACATATTGAATGTTCATTAGGAGTCACAAAAAAATGTTTCATTATAAACAAAGAATTAAGCTTCTTAACTCATATGAATTAATGTAAATGTGTACAATACTGTTGCCTTAATTATTCAATAATATTGACTACATAAGAAGGTTAGACAGTACTGCGTAACAGTACAGGTAACAAATAGATCCTATGCAAAAGAATTTACAGTTCAAATCTAGATGACGTAACAAGGGTACAGTGAATTAGAGATCAATGAAAAAAGGAAACAAGGTTCAAGTGTTATACTGTATGAAGGTAGGAAGTACGTTACGTTTCTCCACAGACTGCTTTCAAGTTACCCAGGCATGCCTGCTAAATATATAAAGTACACATATAAACATATTTAAGAAACTATCTAAAAGTGAAGACTTGACATCACCTCTTTTCCATTCCTAATTCTGTATCAGGGAAGAGAAAGGTTTCTAAATAGGGTATTTTTACAGCTGTAATGTGAGAAAGTCCTGTACACTGATTAAAAATCTTCAGTCAATGTGTACTGATAATAGCTGAGCTGCCTTTTAATTGAACCTCCTTTATTGTAAATAAACTTGATCTAGTCATTCTGTTATTGGTTCACAAAACAAAAAACACTTTAAATTTTATCATGTGGTCATCAGACAGGTCCTAATTCTGACACTTCAAGTAACAGACACATCAAATTGTAAGAAATACAAAGAAAAAAAAACAGATTAAAAAAGTACCAATTCTGTACACAGTGTAGGGACAACCCTCTCCCTCAAACTGCTACCAAAAAGACAGGGTGTACAAATCATAAAAAGCTCTACTGTGCATGCTGGGTTTTATTTTTAACTTCTTTTCCTCTTCTTGTAATACTGTGCTATCAGATTCTTTTTTAAAAGTTTGGTGTTCTTTCTCTGATTTATCGAAAATATGCATTTCATCCAAAAAAGTAAAGTGTAAGGTTTAAACAAACATTCTGCAACTCTTAGCCATGTTTTTTAATTACTCCTATGAGCATTTCCTCTTCTGATCAGACAAGCTATCTTCTCAAGTATTTCCAATTGTCAGTATCTATTGCTATCAAGCATATTCCATGATTTGACAGCTGCCTTTCCTCAGGTTCCTGCCTTCTGGAACATCTGCTTTTCCAAGGTTTCCTTTAACGTAAACAAATGAGCCTGTCATCCAGGACTGTTTGGAAGAACATGACATAGTGCAACTATATTAAAGCCAGACATATAGTAAGGATATATCCATACTACTTTTACATTAGCTTGTTCAGGCACTGCTGCAGCCAAGACTCTTGCAGCATCAAGCTCACTGTAGGCTATTCTGAGTTGCCAGAAAGCATTCAGGTGGCCCTCTTTGCATTTTGAGTGCTGGGCCCAAACTATATCAACAACCAGAAGAGCTAAAGAGTTTCTCTTTAAAATGAAAACTGAAATTCTAGGGCACACAAGAGGGGTTACGTCATTGAAATACTCATCCAATCCAAGACCTACTTTTCTGTAAGATAAAGCATTGTGTTTTGTCTAAAAGCTTTTGGGTCTGAACTCTCAAAGCAATCATCTGCTTTCTGGTTCTTCCTTTTCTTCCCCTTTGTTTCATAGAAGAATGTCCTAGGGACTTTTTAGAGACACAGTAGAAAAAAAAGGTGCACAACAGCCCATTAAGCTAATGACCCTTAGCAATATTGGCTGTAACTGAACAGAAATAATTGCAAAGTTTTTCAGTTAAGTTGTCATGCACAACCATTTTATTCATGATTGTTAGCAAACATTTGCAAAAGCATAATGAGATATTGGTATATGAATCAGAAAATACTGGTTCTCCACGAAATGCACTGCCAGGTGGGTCAGGAGCAGGAAAGATGGAACTTGGCAAGTACAAAATCCAGTTGACACATTTAAAAAGATCATAGAATCATAGAATGGCCAGGTTGGAAGGGAAGATGGAGAGATTATGGTAAGCAGTAATCAGACAAGATTACGCTGCCACACCTCAAAAACTTGAAAGTTATCTTCCTTCAAAAAGACTTTTGAATACTTCAAGAATGGTCTCTGAATAATTCCACAGATTGAACTATAATGAAAGAAGCAACCTGTTTGTACCTTCTTTCTGTGTAATCAGAATAGGAATGTTGAGAACCTAGTAACTGACTGTAGATGAAAGTGGAACTGCATCATTTAGGAAGACAATATTTTTATTCAAGAACAGAATGAAAAAAAGAAGACCCCTGGGACACAGAAACGTTCAGATAAGATACAAAAACCAGTTAATGAAGAAAAGGCATGAGACAGCAAAAAATCTGGAAACCGCACAAGTCAGAAAATATTAACCCATATTCCACCTTTTTGTCCCAGTCTCCAATGCTACTCATGCCTTCAACTGTACGAGGGGTTATACTTTCTTGTATCACCTCCCAAACAGCAACATTCTACTGGGATGAAAGAAACAATAAAATTTTATCTGAACAAAATATTACCTTAAGAATATCTTTAAGGCTAAAAAGTAATCTCTGAAACACCATTCCAGAGGAGGTCAAAATGTAAGGCACATGTTTTGAATAAATATTTTTTTAATTGCTATTGTATGCATAAGAGGGAAAAACATAAAGGAAAAAAATCTTAAAATCTTACTATAAAGACTGAGGTGGAATACAGGAGCTACAAAAAACAACAGCTGCAGGGAAGGAATCGATTCTATTTTCAATGTTTTTTCTTCCAATAATTAGCAGTGCATGATGACATGTATCAGATATGCCTGATGAGGATATAGTCTTTTATAAGTGATACAAGTGGATGTAAGTGTGCCAAATATATGGAGAGCCAGGCTTTCTTCTTTGTTTTTTGATACATAAAATAGTTAAGTGAAGACCAATTTAGTGTTATTTTAAACCATCACTTACGTAACATAGTGTGGTGGGTTGACCTGGGCCGAGTGCCAAGTACCCACCAAGGTTCTCTACCACGTTCTCGCCCCACACCTCCCATGGCACAACAAGAGGGAGAGAACGGATGGAAACAGCCCGTGGATTTTAGTAAAGGCAGTTTAATAAGCAAAATAAAGAAAGGCAAAGCCACGCGCGTGAAGCAAAGCAATGCAACATTGAGCTTTAGTCTCTACTTCCCATAATAGGCGATGTCTGGCCCTTTCCCAGGAAGCAGGGCTCCGGAACGCGTAGTGGTTGCTTGGGGGGCAGATGTCTTCTTCCCGCCCCCTTCCTTTCCCCCCCTCTGCCCTTTATCCCTGAGCTGATGTCATATGATATGGAATAGCTCTTTGGTCAGTTTGGGTCAGCTGTCTTGATTACGCCCCTTCCCAGGATCTTGTCCACCCCATCGCTTTGGTGCTATGCCAGCCTTATAGCAGTCACAACATCACGGGTTATCTTCAATCTGAGGCACAGCGTTTCTGAAAACTGTATGGGGACATTAACTCCATCTCAGCCAAACCCAATACACATAGTTAACTAAAGATCAATGTAAAGCTCTTTTAATCTCTTGGTTATGATCCTGCATCTGCTCAACCAAAGTGCTGAGAGGACTGATGAATGTAACATAAACAAAACAGAGTAAGTATGTGCATTCTGTAAAATGCAGTACAGAAGTTCTGGAAATACTTCAAGTAATTGGAAATCACTAGAGTATTTGCCTAACATGCTACATATACCTAACATGCTATATTATATATTTTTCCAAACTTTCC
>VWZO01006857.1:54145-66621 GCA_013396975.1 Bucco capensis | reverse complement strand
CCTGAAAGGAGCTTGTAGAGCGGTGGGGGTTGGCCTCTTCTCCTTAGTAACTAATGACAGAAGCAGAGGGAATGGTCTGAAGTTGAGACAGGGTGGGGTTAGATTGGGTATTAGGAAGAGATTCTTTCCAGAAAGAGTGGTGAGGCACTGGCACAGCCTTCCCAGGGAAGTGGTTGAGTCTCCATCATTGGAGGTGTTTAAGAAACGTGGAGATGTGGTGCTCCAGGACATGCTCTAGTGAGGGCAGGGGGTGTGTGGTTTGTCTGTGGGTTTTTTTGTTGTTTTTTTTTCTTTTTTGGTTGGACTTGGTGATCTGAGAGGTCATTTCCAGCCATGAATATTCTGTGATTAGTCTTCCAAATGGGCTGGGCCAGAAGGTTTCAAACTTCTCTAGCCTGTGGATTCTGCATTTGTTTTGGATAGAGATGCCAACGCTCTGGAAGTCAGAGCTGTGGATTTTGATGTGGATGGAAGATATTTCCTAAGTCGCTTCTGAAGGTCTCCTTTGAAATGAAAGGGTTGTTAAGTCTTGTCCCAGGCTGCCCAGGGAGGTGGTGGAGTCACCATCTCTGGAGGAGTTTAAGAAACATTTAGATGTGTTACTTAGGGCAATGGTTTAGTGGTATGGTAGTGCTAGGTATGGTTGGACTTGATGATCTTAGAGGTCTCTTCCAACCTTGATGATTCTGTGATTCTTTCAGCTGGCTCACAGCCTTCCCTAGCCTCATCCTCCCCTCCTCACAGCTCTCAGATCACAGGTTGAAGTCTCTGATGTGCGTCTGTAGTCCTTCAGATCTCTTACATCTGGATTAAGAAGAAATATTTTCCCTAATTGCTCTGCTTCTGACTAACCTGAGTCTATCTGCATCTCTAAAACCCCAAATACTTTGGAGAATCTGGCCCTTGGCATGTCTGAGTTTGTCACTGCTGGGAGCAGGACCTTGGCTCCTGAACCTCCAAAGCATCTTTGTTTTCCCACAGATTCTATATGCCCAGTCCCTGTGTGTGGGAATGAAAATACTGTGCTGAGTCCTAAGCCCAGCTATGGCTTATCTTTAGATCAGCAGGTTTAAGTCTAACATTTATTTTCTTGGGTGTGTTCTGTTCTCACCAATGGGGTTAATGAGGGGTTTTGGGATGGTTTGTGACATGCTCCAGCTCTGCTGTTCTTGCTGTTTAGTAACAGACTCTTGTACATTCCTACCCAGATGTGTTCTCTTGTTTGCTTCAAACACATCTGAATTCTTCTTGTTACCTGGTCACAACACTTCTCAAAGTTAAACTTTCTTTCCAGGCTACTTTGAGAAGTTTCATAGATGGAAAAGACCTCCAAGATCATCAAGTGCAACCATTAACCCAACACCCCTATGGCCACTAAACCATGTCACCAAGTGCCACATCTACATGGTTTTTGATCCCCTCCAGGGATGGTGACTCCACCCCAGCCCTGGGGAGCCTGGGCCAATGCCTAACCACTCTTGCAGAGAAAAGAGCTTTCCTAATATCCAACCTGAACCTCCCCTGGTGCAGCTTGAGGCCATTTACTGTTGTTCTATCACTGGTCACCTGGGAGAAGAGACCAACCCCCATGTCACTCCAAGCTCCTTTCAGGGAGTTGGAGAGAGTGAGAAGGTCTTCCCTGAGCCTCCTCCTCTCCAGATTAAATCACCTCAGTTCCCTCAGCTGCTCCTCATAGACACCAAGAGGTCCAGAATAATGAAATAGCTATTTTGGCTTTGCTTTCACTCCAGAGTTCCAGTTTTGACAAATTCAGTCGGGGAAGGAGGTCATTGCTAAACTGGTGTGAGGAATTGGTTTATTATTGTCATACAACCTCAAGTTGCACCAGGGGAGGTTTAGATTGGATGTCAGGAGGAATTTCTTCACTGAAAGAGTTGTTAGGCATTGGCCCAGGCTGCTCAGGGGAATGGTGGAGTCACTATCCCTGGAGGGGTTTAAGAAAAGTATAGATGTGCTACTTAGGGCCACGGGTTAGTGCTATGTTAATGCTAGCTATGGTTGGACTTGATGATCTTAGAGGTCTCTTCCAACCTTACTGATTCTGTGACAGCCAACCCAAAACTCTTTGAAGCAGCTGTTGAGCTTTGGAGAGCTGCAGCATCACCACCTTCTCCATCTTCCACAGAATGCAAATCTTAAACACTTGGTATGGTTCTCTGCATAGTTTCCCATTTCATGCAAAGATTTTCATGCTGACAATGGAGGCCTGGGGTTACAAGCTACTCAAGGAATCGCTGTAAACTGAATTTTCTTTCTGCTGGAGGGGATTTAAGGGATCAATCTTCTGCCCAGGGAAGTGCTCTCACCATTGGAAGTCCATGGAGACAGCCTGGATGCCTTTATGGTAAAGCTCATCTTATTTTTGCTATTGAACACTGTGAAGCTTTGTATAAACAATTAACTGTTCCCTGCAGCAAGTCTCCTTCCCCAGGGACTCTTCTTACCTCCAGGCTAATGAGCCTTTCTCAAGCTTTTGTTCTTGGATTTCATAATGACTTAAAAATTCCTTGCAGCTGAGAAAAATGCCAGTGGCAAGGAGTGAAGAGTCCCTTTCCTGGAGGGAACAGGGCTCAAAACCATACTCAGTCTCTTCAGTGTCCAGAGCAGGGACAGGACACTGTCTCTTTAGCCACAGGGCTTTTCCAAACATGCCTTCCCAGGAGTTTTTAACCCCTTGCTCTCAGCAGGGGTATTGTGCTGCTTAGCAGATTTCAAGAGCTGTGTAGAGTATGAGATGGTTCACCAGACTTTGCTCCAGGGATATTTAATCCCTTAAGAAAGGAGCAGAGTGTGAGGAGGGAAGACGCAGAGTGCTCACATCCTCACTGTGCTTTGGAACAGTTTGTTGTGCAGGTTCAGACTGTGTCCCAAGCAGAAGGTGCAGAATGCAACCAAGATTCCTCCAGGACAGGAGGGAGGCAGATCTGTGCTTCCCTGTGTGAAGCATTCCCAGCCTCTGAGACTGTGGGCACAGAGATGGTTTATTATCCTATTTTGTGACTTACCCTCTTTGGTTTCTCTGTCTTCTTCCATTATTTTTCCTCTAGCAGATTTGCTGCTCATTGAGGAATAAGGAAAATCACCTTTTGGGGACCAATTTACCATTAACTGGGGGAATGGTGGAAATACGCAGCCTTTTCATCACCATGTGAGTTACTCTGTTATTGCCACTATGAGACCAAGGCTTCAGTTTCACCTGCTGAATTCCCATGTGCCAGTAACTGAGAATATTCATCTGAATGAATGTTCAGATTCCTGCTGCATTTCTCTGTGTCTTTATCACTTCCATGCTGCTAGGACCCATTTGCAGAGCTCTGAGAAGACTCTGCCATCTGCTAATTTAATAATTGCCTAATGTGGTAATACAACCATGCTTAAATTGAGCAGTTTCCCAGCTCCCATCAGAGAATCTAGTTAATCTGTCAATATTTTTCCATAATGCCTATTGTTCAAGGTCCTTTTAAAACCAGTGGCATGATTCCAGTAACTCCAGTTAAGCCTGGCTTTTCATCAGGCTGCTCTCTGAGGTGTTACACAGCAAATATTATAAACCCCCAATATATCGGAAACAATTTGGAAAGTTTGGAGCTGTTTTGGTACATCCTTAGTGTGGAGAAGAGGAGGCTCAGGGGAGACCTTTTTGCTCTCTACAACTCCCTGGAAGGAGATTGGAGTGAGATGGGAGTAGGTCTCTTCTCCAGGATTAACAGTGAAAGGACAAGAGGAAATCATAGAATCCTAGAATGGTTTGGGTTGGAAGGGACCTCTGGAGCTCATCTAGTCCAACCCCCCTGCAGTGGCCAGGGACATCACCAACTAGAGCAGCTTGCCCACAGCCCTGCCAAGCCTCACCTGGAATGCCTCCAGGGATGGCAACTCAACCACCTCCCTGGGCAACCTGGGCCAGTGTTCCACCACCCTCGTGGGGAGGAACTTCTTCCTAATATCCAGTTTAAATCTACTCCTCTCCAATTTAAAACCATTGCCCCTTGTCCTTTCACTCCAGGCCTTTGCAAACAGGCNGTGCTGGAGTCACCATCCCTGAAGTGCTTTAAGAAATATTTAGGTGTGGTACTTAGGGCCATGGTTTAGTGGCATGGGGGTGATAGGTATGGTTGGACTTGATCTTAGAGGTCTCTTCCAGCCTTTGTAATTCTGTGGCAGCTTGATGCTGCCATTATCTAGTCTGTTAATTATTAGCTCTCCTACTTAGTGTTTGAAAACTTCTTCAAATGGTATGAAATGATGCAAATGTAAACTGTGTTTATTTTATATCCACTGCAGATGAACAATGGATTTATTTCACAGCTATCTGTGTTGATGCTGCTCCTCCTGGGCTGCATACTCACATGAAGCTCATCTTAGTCAGAGGAAAAAAGAAGAAATAAAACCATTACTTCTTGTTCCTTTTGGAGATGCAGAATGTATTTATTGGGCAGGGAACACATGCCTCAGTTTTACTACAGAACTTTATTTAGATTTTTAATGAAATCTCTCCCAGGGAAAGGTTGTGTTGGCCCCAGGAAAGGTCACTAATAACACTGACAACCTCATTAAATCCTTTTGCAATATGTCATTCCTATTTCCTTGCGAAGGTTCTGCCTTTGGATAACTCTGGAGCTTTGCAAAGTGAGCACATAAAGTTTTCTCATAAATGCACCCAGAGCTGCTCATGAACCCCTGTAAGAAGGAGCCATTTTATCCGTAAGTGCCACTGAATTATGGTTGGTACTTGGCTGTCATCCCTCTGCTTCTTTCCTCTGTGCCTCTCTGGTAGGTGCCTGTATCTTCCTGAAAACATTCATGGCTCATTGTCACACGATCACAAAGGTTGGAAGAGACCTCTAAGATCATCAAGTCCAACCATAGCTAGCACTACTGTGCCACTAAACCATGGTCCTAAGCACCACATCTAAATATTTCTTAAACCCCTCCAGGGATGGTGACTCCAGCACCTCCCTGGGCAGCCTGGGACAATGTCTCAAGTGCATTTCCTCAATTGCCTTTTTCTACTAAAAACTGAAGTGCCCATAGCTCTGACTCAACTTCTAGGACTTCCATGGCATATTGAGGACAAGTCATAGAATCCTAGAATGGGCAGGTTGGAAGGGGCCCTAAAGATCATCTTGTTCCAACCTCCCCACACTGAGCAGGGATGCCAATCACTAGATCAGGTCANTGCTGCTTTCAATGAGTTCTTCACCCAGTCTGTACTCATGTCTAGGGTTACTCCTACCCAAATGCAGCACCTTGCATTTTGACTTATTAAATTTAATTTTATTCTCTTGGGCCCACTCTTCAAGTTTATCCAGATCCCTCTGGATGGCATCCTGCCCTTCTGGCATATCAACCACACCACTCAGCTTCGTGTCATCCGCACACTTGCTGAGGGTGCACTCGATACCTCCATCCAGGTCGTTAATGAAGATGTTGAAGAGAACAGGTCCCAAGACAGAGCCCTGAGGGACCCCACTCGTCACTGCTCTCCACCTGGACAAAGAGCCATTGACCACAACTCTCTGATAGCATCCTTCCAGCCATTTTTTTATCCATCCAAGTCCTTTAGCTTTAGATCATGACAAGTTGCAAGTCTTAATCCATATTCTTCACTCTCGGGGCCCTCTAAAGTCCATGGAGAGAAATAGGAAATAGAAATAGAAAATAGGTCTCCTGTGGGCAGTAAGACATCTCTCCCATTTTAGGCATGCAAAGAGAGGATCAATCCTCATCTGACATCCCAACTGTTCTGTTAAAGGACTGCAGCCAAGGTGTCCAGCTGGATCAGCATCTAACTTGAAGAACAGTGAGTCAGACAGTTGACTCTCACCCTAAGAGTTGATCCTGTTCTAAGAGGACTCATTCCACACTCTTTTGCTCCCTCTGCCCCTTGCCAGTCATACAGTGTTTCTCCTCCACCACCCTACAGAAGGACTCTGCATTTTGGCTTGGTTTGTAGCAGTGGCTTGAAGACTTGTGAAGGATAGTGCTGGAAGGATGTGGTGAAAGGGGGGGCCTAATGCAGACCTCCCAAGCAAAAGACAAGTGGGCAGCAGGCCAGGATTCCTCTTTAGAGATGTGAGTTCAGGACTTGTAAAGTTCTTTGCAATCCTCTGCAACAAAAGACAATGTAGAAATGTGACAGCTGTTATGATAAACTCTCCCAGCAAACCTGAACTTGCCCAAATGTCTATTCATAAGCTTATAAGAAATCAATTCCAAATAATTGCATTATGCCCTTTGTGTGAGTGGATTTTCTGCAGTAATTGACTTTACAGAAAGAGACATCTAGCAGCTTAGTGAGGAGCTTACACCCAGCACACTAGGAGGAAGAATGCACGACCCTGCATGTGAAGGCATCTCTAACAGCCTGATTTGAAATGAAAAACAGCCCAAACAACCCTGTAGTTAGGAGCATCCCTCAGGCTAATCCAGCTAGCAGAGTGTTTAATGCTGGCTGAGTTTTCATCAAGGATCCTGAAGGATGAAGATGTGCATGTTTGCTTTGGGTGAGATGGGTGAAGGTGAGCAGGTTCTGTCATTCTGGAGATGAAATATTAGATTGTCATCTCCTCAAATGGATTGTGGGGTGCAAAAAAACAGGAAACAGCAGCATTTATCTCACTAAAATCCCAGAAGTACTAAAAATTCCTGCCTGCAGGCATGTGGGCAACAGGCTGTGAGCTGCTCCCCTTGGGCTTGGACACCATAAGCTCTGCATCTTGGGAACTTGGCACCTAACTTTCTACAGGCTTCAGCTCAACATGCTGCTTTGACTCTGTAGTCCAGGCACTCACCAGGCATGTGAAGACTCAAGGTCACTTTGCTTCCTTGTGCTTCTTATAGCTGAACAACTGGGATTCTGGACAGATATGGGTTGGGGAGCCATACTCAATATATTCATTAACTGAAAGAAGGAGCAAGGAAGTGGCCTTCCAGTCCATGGCAATTACACATGGCTCTGAGATAGTCAAGTCCCTGCTCCAAAACTCATCTATGCTAAACAGATCAGCTCTGTTTGGACTGTGGATCTTGAGAGGAACACCTCAAAGTACCACAGAGTCTTGGTTCTGAGCTCCTTGGCAGGAGATATAGAGGTTTTACTCCAAGTGCACTACCCCCAGGGCCTGTGGGGCCAACAGATTAAGAGGTCACCCATATATCTTAATTTGTTATGGTGGGATTGGGTGCCTTCAGGCCGTAACCCCATGAGATGACTCAGAGTGCTGCATCCCAGCCAGAAGAGGACTCCCTTGGAGCAGCCCCTGGCTGGGACCCCAAAGAGGGAGTTGACTGGTAGAGGGAAATACCAAAGGAAAAAAAACAAAGCCTGACTTAATTAAATGGATTTCTTTTAATTTATAAGCAGAAGAAAATATTTCAGAGATTATAAAAATGCAGGAAAATCCCTAAGTTAACAATCTGAAAAGCAGGCAGAGCCATGCTATGGAGAACAGTTGGAATTGTGTCTCCAGCATAGCAGCACCAGATTCCTTCCTTTGGCCCTTGAAGCATTTTGACCCGATCTGAAAAACCTTACAGTACAGTTTTAGAGCATTTTGAAATGCTGCTTTTAGAAGTTTGAGTCAGGAACTGCCCAAAGGTTAGCTCTGTCAGAGAAAGACAAGCAATAATGTGCAAAAAAGTCATGTTTCCTTTGAAGGGAAATGTTCTGAACCTTCTGCTTGCTTGCTGGGATTGCATTTCCAGGGCTTAATTGTGGGAAAGAAAAGGATCAGAGGAGAAACTCAGTTACAGAGCCTGAAATTCCTACTGTAGGGCCATGTAAGGATTACAGAATACTCAGGGGATGCCTGGCCTTCAGTCCCATGGCTATGCATATGCACTGTTCTGGTACTGCTGGATTGGGAAGGCTCAGCCAGGATCTTTCTAGAAAGCTCTTGGAGTAAGCAGTTGAATTTAATTCACTTTCCTTAAACTTGTTGAATCAAACATATAGTCCCAGGCACTGGTGGGAAGCTAATGTTTAAATCACTAAGTGAACACCTCTAGAGAAAAAGCCTCCTCCAGCTTCATCCCCCTTTTTTTAGCAGACAAGGAAATGGTGAAGTTGTACTTAACATAAGCACATTGAAACCTGAAAACTCAATGTCTTTGGTAGTTAGGAAGAATCTTTCCCATATCCACAACAAACCCAAGATGAACTGGAGAACACTATTCATTAAGGAAAAATAAAGCAACAAGCCTTTTCATGGCTTCCATAATAATTAACATTCTGTCTCAAGAAATCAATAACTCTAAGCAGCTTAAGAAGGAGGAGGTGTTTGCTCCAGGAGCAGCTTAGCCCCTGGAACAGCCCAGCTGTGAGAGACATTGTCCCAAGAGCCTCTGGGTCATTTCTGTCTCTTGGGCTGCAACAGCATGAGCACTACTAAAGTTTGGATGCTTTTTGCATCTTGAGGATTTGAAATACTGCAGTAGCAGAGCCTCAATCTCTGCTTTTTTCCATTCTACAAGGCATGGAAAAGGGACTCAATTAGACCAAGGTGGAAGATTTAACTGTAGATGCCAAAAGGTTCAGTTCTCTCAAAGGTTTCCCATCTGGAGTTTCTTCTTCTGGCATGAGACTAGTGCAGGTTTAGCACAGAGAGACAAATCTGTTGTCTAAACATGAAAGCTGGCTCTGCTTTTGAACAGATTTAAGGCACCTGCCCATTTTACCCACATCTCATCCATTCCTAGGAGCATACTGAAGGTATCAGACACTGCAACAGCAACGCAAACAGTGTCAGGATAGCAGCACAACTCCCCACCCCAGGACTCTGCTGGGAGATGAAAACCTAGAAGTAATAAGGAATGTGAAATAACTTTGCTTACAGTCTGATGTTTCTAATTTCATCTCCAGTCTTTGCAGCTATGTAATTGGAGAGGGACTGGCTTTGGGAACTCAGAGTGTCTCAACATTTTAATGCATGGCAATGGTCCCTCTGAGACCTCACCTGCAGCCTTGCTTAATTCTTCCCCATGCTTCTCTCAGCAGAAAGCACTATTAGGAGAAAGCTGTGAGTTTGGAAAGGTGTTGCAATAAAATAAGGGGAAAAAAAAAAAAAGGACATGGGGAAGGCTTTAGGAGCTTGATAGTAATCAAATCTACTGCAGAAAAGAAAATCAATGCTGCTATCTTTATATATCAACATAAACATTTTTATTTCATTACAGCAACGAGAAAGACAAAGTGTAATGAATCAAGAGGAATTTCAGGAGTGGAATGAAGATGAAGAGGCCCAGCTTGTCACTGTTCCCATCTCATGAAGGATAACCCTGTCTCTCCAAAAGCCTGTAAATCTTTCACTCTAAAAGCCTTCACAGCCTGAAGCAGGGAGGAGATCAGATCTCCAGCAACAACTCATGGCCAAATTACTTCCACTTCAGTAGCTCTCTAATGGGGAATATTGATTGGGATTTCTGGCATGTAGGCCTGCAGAGCTCTGGCACTTGGGTGCTCCTTGTTGCCAGAGGTGGGATCTAGTAGTTCTTTGGGAGAACAGCTCCAAGCAGCCTGGGGAATGGGTTGGGGGAAAGAGCTGTCACAGAATCACAAAGGTTGGAAGAGACCTCTAAGATCTTCAAGTCCTCCCTGGGCAGCCTATTCCAAGACTCAACAAGCCTTTCAGGAAAGAAATTTCTCCTTATATCTAATCTAAACCTCCCCTGATGCAACTTGAATCCATTTCCTCTTGTCCTTGCACTGTTAACCCTGGAGAAGAGATCTACCCCCATCTTGCTCCAACCTCCTTTCAGGGAGTTGGAGAGAGAGGTAAGGTCTCCCCTGAGCCTCCTTTCCTAAACAACCAGACTAAACAACTCCCTGCTATCCCCAAGGGTACCAGGAGGATATCACAGTATCCCAGTATGTCAGGGGTTGGAAGGGACCTAGAAAGATCATCTAGTGCAACCCCCCTGCCAGAGCAGGTTCACCTAGACCAGCAATGGACACAGCAATGTGTCCAGGCAGCTCTGCAATGTCTCCAGACAAGGAGACTCCACAGGCTCCTGGGCAGCCTGGTCCAGTGCTCTAGCACCTGCACTGCAAAGAAGTTCCTCCTCATGTTAATACTAAACCTCCTGTGGTCCAACTTGCTCCCATTCCCTCTTGTCCTACCATTGGATGCCATGGAGCAGAGCCTGGCTCTCTCCTCCTGACACTCACCCTTCACATATCTCTAAGCATTGCTGAGGTCTCCTCTCAGTCTCCTCTTTTGCAGGCTGAAGAGACCCAGCTCTGTAGATCTGTAGAGGACCCAGCAAGGCCTCCAGTTCAGCCCTGCCAACTCTCCTGGCATGCAAGCACGTGGACAGCAAGAGCTCAGGTCAAGCTCAGGATCCCCTGACAACTCAAATCTGCCTGGCAGTGGCAGGGGGTAGGTTTATGTCAGGGTAAGTCTGAGCTCAGCGTGTCTCAGTGATGCTTAGAAGTAAAGGAGTTGCTATTGCACAGCACCTCCACTACACTTCTCTAAAGTATCCCTTAGACACCTCTCTAAGGTGTTCCTAGAAGATCCACAAACACAATTTGAGAGCATTTCCAACTACATGCAATGCAAACTCCACCTGAACAATAAACATACTCCTGAAGGGATGTTCCCAATTGATATGGATTTTTAGGCAATCCTACAGAGCCCTTAGCTGTGGACACTAAGGGCAATTCAAGATACACCCCTCCACCAGCCTTTGGGAAACAAGCTCTTCCTCATCCTGGAATGAAAGTAAACAAGGGGATTTGTGTGGCAATGAGGATTTCTTGAACTGGAAGTAGAACTAACTGCTTATTATTCAATATTCTGTGGCCAATACCTAGCTGCATTTGTAATTCACTAATCCTTGTTCAGAAGGTTTTGGGTGGTGGGAACAATGCTTTGAGACTCAAATGTCCTCCCCACCACAAATAACATTCTGCAAACAAAGCAAACTGTTCCCAAATACTCTTATAGGCTGAATGTCCTTCAGTTAACAAGTCAACAAAAATGAAGAAGCAATGAATACATTTGCAGAGAATGGGTTTGGAGCATGGAAGGAAGGACTAAATCACTGAATAATGTATTCATGCTACCAGCTCTAATATGAATGAGGAAAGAGAGATTTAGCTAGATGAGGATGTCAAGCATCAGAAATTTTAGTTTGTGCAGAGTTTGGAGCACAGAAAGTAGACTTCATTCCAATTAAAAGTAATCTTATTAATATCTATTTTAAATGGCATGGAAACATACCAAGGATCTTGTGGCTACTGCAGAATGAAACCACTCTCCCTGAGAGCAGGGAGGTGAGTGCCTTCTCCACAATCTGAAGGGAATGGTTGGCATAGTGCTATCTCTGGGGACTTTGCCAGGCTGCAGGAATGGGCTGTTGGGAACCTTACAAAGTTCAGCAAAGGCAAAAGCAGAATTCTGTCCTGGGAGAGAGTAACTCAACAGCACTGGATACACTGCCAGTTTGCAGGTCCTGGGACTGCTGGTGGACAAGTGCTAGTGTGAATCAGCACCATGCCCTTGCCAAAATTCTGTCAGCAGGAGTGCAGCCAGCATGGCAAGGTAGGGCATCCTGGCCCTTTTACTGCACTGTTTGTTCCTAGAATCCTTGGATGGGTAGGATGAGCTCATTAGCCTTCTGGCAGTCATCCTAGGAGAAGGACAACTCTGATTCCAAACCTGGGCAGATGGAGCTCGTTTAGCCCTGTAAGGCCTTCCAGCTAAGAGGTTAAACCTCTGTCCTAAGGACTTGGCTGCCAGCGTCCAAGCTTGCTAGGCCCTGGCAGATGACCCTTAGGACTAAAGGGTGGGTCCAGCTCTGTGCATGCTGTGTCTCACCTAAAAAAAATCCCTTGCTCAGGCTCGAGGGTGCTATCTGCTATCCTCTTTTTATCAGCGCTTGGAAAAGGCGCTGAGGAGGAGCATGGATGGAGCCCTCCCTGGAGCTTCGTTCGCAAAGCCTAGCCACGACGACGACTGCACTGGTGAGACCTCATCTGCAGTGCTGAGCTGTTTGACTCCCAGTGGAAGCCTAGCAGAGGCCACCAAAATGGCCAGAGCTGCAGAACAGGACATGCAAAGAGAGGCTGAGTGAGCTGGGTCTCTTCACTCAGAAGAGAAGGTGAAGCTGAGACCACATCACCACCTGCAATGGCCTGATGGGAAGATGCTGAGAGGGCTCCTTCCAGAGGTACAGGGTGAAAGAGTGACAGTCAGCAAGTGGAAACAAGGGAAATCCTCATTAGATAGTAGGGGGAAAAAACAAAATAAATCACCCTGAGTGTGATTAAAGAGTGAACCAGGAGTGCAGAGAGGCTGTGAGACATTCCAGACTCAACTGGGGAAAGCATGGAACAGCTTGCTCTGACTGACCCTGCTTTGAGCAGGAGGCTTGACTATGGCCACATACCATACCATACCATACCATACCATACCATACCATACCATACCATACCATACCATACCATACCA
>VWZO01006857.1:42242-53287 GCA_013396975.1 Bucco capensis | reverse complement strand
ACCATACCACACCATACCATACCATACCATACCATACCATACCATATCATACCATACCATACCATACCATACCATACCAAACGATACCACACTATACCATACCATACCATACCACACCACACCACACCACATCACATCACACCACACCACATCACATCACACCACACCACACCACACCATACCATACCACACCATACCATACCATACCACATATGGCCATACCACCCTGAGCAGGCTCCATCTCATCTGAACTTGGAAGCCAAGCAGGTTTGGGCCTGGTTAGTTCTTGGATGGGAGACCACCTGGGAATCCTGGGTTGCCGTAGGGTTTGGTTGGGGATGTCCCTGCCCACTGCAAGGGGGTTGGACTAGATGACCTCCAGAGGTCCCTTCCAACCCAAACCATTCTGTGATTCTGTGATTCTGTGATTCTGTGATATGGACCTCCAGCACATGTGATGCTGTGATTCAGGTCCAATCCTCAGTGCATCAAGTACAGTTCTGATTCAAAGAAGAGGGACTAAGTTCTGGAATAATCTTATGGAAGCTTTGACCATTCTAGGAGAGCTGCAGCACTTCGTCTTATAAAAGCAGCATGTCTGCAGGCAGACCATGAATCCCTTCCTCTGCCCTGAGGGATTTATTCATTACAGCTCCCAGGAGCATAACTATTTATGAAGACTTGCCAATTGAGATGACTAACCAGCCCTCTTTTGCTGTGATATATAGAAACTCTGTTTTGTGAGTGTGTTAAGGAGATAATTTTCATAGCTTAGAGCATTTTTATCTCAGTACTTTTCCACACAAGCTGGCCCACAGCAACCTCCTGGGTACTTAGTGATGGGGTGACTTTCCTCCACCTCCTTCAGGCTGCTCCTTCCTGCCCACCTCATCCCCACTGACCAACACATTTGCTCTCCTTTACCCTCTGTGGCTCCATCAGCATCACAGCCCTTTGCACTCTGTGTTAGCTAGGCTGAAGGTTCCTCCTCCACAGTTGCCTGGAGGAGAGCAGGAGGATTGGTAAGAGATAGGTTGGGAACTGCTGTTCTAGCTCTTGCTCTACATTTGCATCAAGTTCAGCCCCAAGGCTTTCAGACCTCTGCCATCATGTCCAGCTTCTCCATCAATGTTATCAGTGCTGCTGCAGAGA
Organism: Bucco capensis; assembly: GCA_013396975.1. Taxonomy (NCBI): domain Eukaryota; kingdom Metazoa; phylum Chordata; class Aves; order Piciformes; family Bucconidae; genus Bucco; species Bucco capensis. The sequence continues at coordinate 52,135 of VWZO01006857.1, read as the reverse complement.
AATTCAACTTCTGACAACGCTGGCACTTATCTTCCAGGATCTGCCTGGCAATGCTTGAAGGCACCCAAGATTGCCTTCTACTTCACTGTCCTCTCTCTTTAACTAAAGATGACATCCCTTTTGTTCCTCTGGGCTGGAAACTTTCTTTTCTCTCCTGGTAGCTCTTTTTTCTTTTACTCCAAGCTCTCAGGAGGCTTTGGGAATAAAGGACTCCAACAAATGAGATTGGTTTCACCTAGTGGATGAGCCTGCAGCTGGGATACTGGGGTTTTGTATGCTGGGGTTTAATTTCTTTCTCATCCTGTAAGCTGTACAATCTTTTCCCAGCTCTTATCCGTGAAAGCAATGTTAGGATGCTTTCCTCTTCTCTGACACTGTTAACTTCTCTAAGTCTGAAAGGGAAGGAAAATAACAAAACAAGGTTGCCTGCTTTGGGATTTTTGTAGCCCAACAGCTTGCACTGGTTTTCTCTTTGGAGGAATTCCAAGCAGCATTGCTGGGGAGCCAGTTCTGAGCTTCTGTGAAACCTCAGTTTCTTCTTTGCAGTGAAGTAACAGATGTAACACCAGTGGGAGGTAATTTCCTACCTCCAGAAGAAACATCCTTTGACCCCATTTATCTCGAATGAAGGTGGCCCAAACTGCACAGAGGTGACCCTTCCTCTTCCTCCAGATCACTCTAGATCTCACATGAGAGCAGATGGAGGCTAAGTGTGCCCAACAGTAAATCCATCCAGGACCCTCTCCCAGCATCATTTCCATTATATCAGATGTAAGTACTGAAAGCATCAATAATTCAGAATATATTTGTTTTTCCCCCAAAGCCAGGTTTTGGAAGCCATTGACATGTACACACAGTGCAGCCCATAGCTCCAGCACTCTGCTCCCCAGCCATAAAAGGAGAATCTTGGAAGAAGGCTGAGGAAGAGTCCAGAGCCCAGCAGCGTCAGCCCCATTGCACCTCACAGATGCTTGTCCAGCCACTTCTTACAGCCTTCCACGAAGGGAACACTGTATTTGCACCAGACCATCTACTGCAGTCCTCTGCTACCTTGAATCACAGTATCAGTAAGGTTGGAAGAGACCTCTAAGATCATCAAGTCCAACCATACCTAGCACCCCCATGCCTCTAAACCATGGCCCTAAGCACCACATCTAAATGTTTCTTAAACCTCTCCAGGGATGGTGACTCCAGCACCTCCCTGGGCAGCCTGGGACAAGACTTAACAACCCTTTCAGTGAAGAAATTTCTCCTTTTATCTAATCTAAACCTCCCCTGGTGCAACTTAAGGCCATTTCCTCTTGTCCTCTCCCTGTTAACCCTGGAGAAGAGACCTATCCCCAGCTCACTCCGACCTCCTTTCAGGGAGTTGTAGAGAGGTTAAATTTAAACTGATGAGTGCAGTGAATATTTCATAGGCTTTTTTAAATGTATGATTTCGTACCTCCCATATATATGGGAAACAATCAGTGTCTCTTTGCAGAAGCTTCTTCCACCTTTAAAGAATGTTACCTCATCCTTGCCTTCCCCTGGCTCCTCTCTTTTACACTTATCAGTCTCAGCTTGTTCCTCTTTCTTCAGAGCTCTTCTTATCTGAAGTGCAGAATGAGATGCCAGCATTAGGAATGCATTTAGCAGCCTTGGTCTTGCAGAAGATGAATCCTGTATATAAGGGATCTTTGCCTTCACACTATCCCCCCAAAGTCAGGCACAGTCTGACAATCCCTTGTGGTCTCCTGTGGCCCCTGGTGCCATAACTGTGCCCACAGCAGAGGGAGCATTAAACTCATTGCCCACAGGAAAGTGTGGGGAGTGAGACCCATGTTCCTAGAATCCTTGGATGGGTAGGATGAGCTCATTAGCCTTCTGGCAGTCATCCTAGGAGAAGGACAACTCTGATTCCAAACCCGGGCAGATGGAACTCGTTTAGCCCTGGAAGGCCTTCCAGCTAAGAGAAGGACACTCTAATAAAACCTCTGTCCTAAGGACTTGGCTGCCAGCATCCAAGCTTGCTAGGCCCTGGCAGATGAACCTTAGGACTAAAGGGTGGGTCCAGCTCTGCGCATGCTGTGTCTCACCTAAAAAAAATCCATAGCACAGGCTCGAGGGTGCTAACTGCTATCCTCTTTTTATCAGCGCGCTTGGAAAAGGCGCTGAGGAGGAGCGTGGGTGGAGCCCTCCCTGGAGCTTCGTTCGCAAAGCCTAGCCACGACGACAATCCCTCCAAAGTTAGCTGAGCTTCAGTGGGAATTACTACTACCAGATGGAACAGATACTAGCAGCATGGGCTAACCCTTAACTACCTTCATTCAACTGGAGTGTATGAACTTCATTCCACTGCAGTCTAACCAGAGAGAAAGGTTTCAAAGATTGAGTTATCTTGCTTCTGAATTCCACGAGCACAAAACTGTTGCCCATTGGAAAGCACACTAAAGGATCCACCTGTCACTAGTTCAGCACTGCAAAGCTGTGTGCAGAAGCATGAAATGATGCTCCTGCTGCTCTTGACAGGATTCAGGGAGTCAGTCCATCATGGAGCCTCAGGCTTGGTTTCTGTTCAAGGATCTTGGTGCTGAGCCACTGTGCCAGGTTGCCCAGAGAGGTGGTGGCAGCCCCAGCCCTGGCAGTGTTGCAGGCCAGGCTGGCTGGGGCTGGGAGCAAGCTACTCTAGTGCCAGGTGTCCCTGCCCATGGCAGGCACAGGGGTTGGGGCTAGAGGAGCTTTAAGTTCCCTTCCAACCCTGACAGTTCTATGAGTCTATGATCTTGCAGAGGGTCTACCAACGAGAGATTTTTCTTGGTTTTACTGAGGTCCTTCACTGAAAAGCTGAAACTAACTCCGGATACAAAAGAATGTCTTGAAATATCCTAGGCATAATCAGCTTGAAGATTGCTTTGGACCCACAGTCCTGGATACAAATAGATGCAGCTCAGACCAAGAGCCTTGCTAAGGAGCAAATTGTAAACAATATCTATTTTAGAGTTAAAAATTATCCTAATCTAATGATAACTGTTCAGTCAGTGTTTGGAAGTAAATCAGTGTGGGAGTAGTAAAACAATAATATACTTTAAACTAAATTATTACTAAACAAATCAGTCTGGTAGACAATGAATGCAGGATACATTACTCATTCCTATTATCCCAAACACTTCACAAGCTCTCAGCATCTGGAGATAAAGTATTCAGAATACAGTATCCACCACCCCTGAAAACAGTCTCTAATGTGAGATTAAAGTTAAAAGAGAAGTGAAATATATTCCCCCAAAGCAAGTTATGTGAGTAATCCTGGAATGAATCCATCTCATGCTTCTTTTTAAAGCTGGGTTTGTTGTTTTTTTTTGACTAAAGTACTTTCATTACCTCCCAAAGGACACATTCCCTGCTTAGGTCCCTTACCAACCCCTGAAGTTTTCTCAAGACTCCTCAGGAATACACAAGTGGATGCACTGAGAGCCTGGCCCCACAGCCTCTCTGCATCCCACTGGAGGAGCTGGGAAGTGTTGAGTCACATCCCAGCTCCCTTCCCACCCCATCAGCCAGGGTTGTGTCCAGCCAGTTCAGGACAAAAAGGCTACCCCCCTAAGGGAGGATGGAATAAGACCTTCCCTGGCCAGGTTTTGCCCTCATTCCTGTTGCCACCCTTCAGGGCTAGGCTGGCCACTAAAGGAGTGACAGATGCTTTCTGTGAACCTCTCTCCCTTCCCAAAGGGAAAGTGGAAGAGAATAAGGGAGGGAGACTTATGGGTTGGAAAAGAAAACTAAACCAGCTTTAATGAAAATAGCAACAATAAAATGAATTATACACCAATCTATACAAAACCCATATCAAACCAATTCCTTGATGGCACTTGCATCATCATCACCACTGTTGCTGTGGCAGAAGTCCCAGGCTGGACTGAGCAGCAGATGGGAACCAGATTAAGAAGCTGGATTCTGGAACTGGATTCAGGAATACATGGGTTCAGATCAAAGGCAGAACAGACAGAGTCTTCCTCTGCCATTGGCCATTCAAGAAGAGCTTGGACCTTGTGATCCCTCAGCTTTTTACTGAATATGACATCCATGGGATGGAATCCCTTGTTGGTCAGTTCAGGGTCACCTCTCCTGTCCCCTCTTCCCTGAACGTACAGCTCTTTACATGGCACACAAAATCCAGCAGTGCCCTTGCTCTGCAGCCCAGCCCTTGGTGCTCACTGTCCCATTGCAGTGCTGCTAGCAGCAGCCACTGCCTGTGGGAACATGCTGGCAGCTGCAGAGAGTGCAGCATTGGGAAAAACTGGGCTGTAAGGGAAAGTTCTGAGCAGAGAGAGCTCTGCTCTAGCTCAGACCACACCACCTAGTCCATACTGGGATGGGCAGGAATGGAAGCAGGATGAGGGGTAGGGAGACAAGGAAGGAACTTGCTGCCCATAGCCAGGAGACTCTGTCACCAATGCGTTTTGCAGCCTCAGGATGTTCTGCCCTACGTGGGAGGTGAGGACATGGCCTAGGTCATGGATCACTTCCTGGCAGATCTCATCGGGAGTATGTCAGGGGTTTAGAGCAGTGGAAGAGAAATTACTCTGCATGGGGCACTGTCCCCTTCCCATCTCCCACCAGCCAGCAGCTATTTCTCTGCAGCAGACCTGGAGCAAAGCACAGCTAATTCAAACCCTTTCAAGCCCAGCCTGAAGGAGGTGATGACCACGAGGATTTATTGCTCTTCTCCTGCAGCCTCTGGTCTATAGCAGGATGTAAAACGGTGTCAAATTCTGATGATTATTTCATCTGCCCCCTGGTGTAAACAGCATCGTTTCCCAGCAAGGAAGACCAGAAATAGCAATCCTGGTCAGAAACCTTCATTGCAAATGCCAAAGGTCCAGGGTCAGAGAGGGGCTCAGCAGATTGCTGTGATAAGCAAAACAGAGGACTACTGGGGCAGGGCAGTAGATAAGGACAGCAGTGACAGAAAGGGTGTCTCAGTTCTGGGGTGAGCACACTGATTACATCACTGCAACCCCAAAGCCCATTCTGTGGGTGGAGGAACTCTGTTTTACTACCAGGAACTGTGCTTTACTGCCTGTCTTTTAGGCTCAATATCCCAGCCCAACACCATTGGCATTTGTAATACTCTGGAACACTGGTTTTTGTAAAATGCCTGTTTCCTTTTGGTAAAAATCATTGGTTTCATACTGAAGAAGGCAGAGAGTGAGTAACTCAGCCACCCTTGATGCTGAGAGGTTAACCCAGAAGGACTCTGCTCCATCAGCGAAGGCATCAGGGATTTTTCTCTTTGGGTGTTTCTAACTCTCTGCAGAGGTGGAGGCTGGTGGGATTTCAGGAATAGATCAGTCCTTTCCATAGCTGGGGCTGCTGCTGTGTCTCAGATTCTTAATTGACTGTAAAGGTTTGTCAGCCAGGTTGGGTCTGCCAGGAGCTCAATGGGAAAACAAGAGAGATGAAACAGAGGAGGACTCTTGCATTCAGAAGATATGTAACATACAGTCATTGTGGTTGGAAAAGATCTCTGAGATCATTGAGTCTAGCTGTTCACCCAACACTCCCATGCTCACAAATAAACCATGTCCTCAAGCACCAACAAGTGTTTTTTGAACACTTCCAGGGATGGTGACTCCACCACATCCCTGGGCAGCCTGGACCAATGCCTGAGAACCCTCTGGGTGAAGAAATTCTTCCTCACATCCAATCTGAACCTCCTCTGGTGCAACTTGAAGCTATTTCCTCTTGTGCTATCATTCATTACCTGGGAGAAGAGATTGATATGATGTGACAACTCATGATGCATGACCCTGCCTATTCTCCCAAACCAGAACATCCTTAAAGCGTCTAAAAACATCTATTTGTTTTAATGCTGAATCCTCAACAAAACACGAAGCCCACAGGACCCACAGACCACTCCCTTGCCTTGTCCAGGCACCCAGAGATGAGTCTGGTGTGTGGCTGTGGGTGTCACTGTCCCATTGGGTTTGTGACAAGAAGGAAACTCATGAACATCAAACGAGAGAACAGTGATTACTGTGACATCTCAGGAAAGAAAAGGGTTGGTTTTAAGGAGATGGATGAGTCACTCCATTGCCACTTCAGATTCTCTGCAAATGTGTCCTACTGCCTGTCAGTGCTGGGACTGTAAGACCCAAGGAGTGTATGTTTGCCAGGAATCCACAGGACATCCAAACCAGCTGCAAAGAGCTCATATGAAACAGCAACTGACATAATTGTCGTTGTGGCTAGGCTTTGCAAACGAAGCTCCAGGGAGGGCTCCACCCACACTCCTCCTCAGCGCCTTTTCCAAGCGCGATGATAAAAAGAGGATAGCAGATAGCACCCTCGAGCCTGCACTAGGGATTTTTTTAGGTGAGACACAGCATGCACAGAGCTGGACCCACCCTTTAGTCCTAAGGTTCATCTGCCAGGGCCTAGCAAGCCTGGATGCTGGCAGCCAAGTCCTTAGGATGGAGGTTTAACCTCTTAGATGGAAGGCCTTCCAGGGCTAAACGAGATCCATCTGCCCGGGTTTGAAATCAGAGTTGTCCTTTTCCTAGGATGACTGCCAGAAGGCTAATGAGCTCATCCTACCCATCCAAGGATTCTAGGAACATGGGTATCACTCCCCACAATTTCCTGTGGGCAATGAGTTTAATGCTCCCTCTGCTGTGGGCACAGTTATCACACCAGGGGCCACAGGAGACCACAAGAGATTTTCAGGCTATGCCTGAACTAACATAAAGCACCCTCAGAAAGGAGACATTCTTGCCATGTGCACCCTTCTGCAGAGATATTAGCCTCCAAGTACATTGAAATACATGATGGCTGATCTCTGTTATGACATTTACCTTCATGAGTTCATGAACAGAGGCAGAAGTCATAACTGGATATACATGCCACAAAAAACTATTCATCAAACTCTTTATCTGCACAATGAACAGAGTGTGTGTATTTTTATTCTACAGTGTCAAGGGTTAGGGCTGGGCCCACCACTAATCCAGTGACAAATGTTCTCTATTATCCCCCTTTTCTCCACTCCAGGAAGGAAAAGTGGAATTAACAGAGAAAGAGAGACTTGTGGATTGGGAATGAAAACTTAAACTAATGAAAATAATAACAGCAAAATAAAATAGATACAAATACATACAAAACCAACACCACACCCAAGCCCCTAGATAGCAGCTACCTCCCCATCACCACTGATGCTGTGGCAGAAGGACTCAACAGCAGGTGGGAATCAGTCTCAGGGGCTGGAGCCTGGAGCTGGATTCAGGATTCCTTGGACTGAGATCAAGGGCAGAATAGACAGAGTCCTGCAGCAGCAGAGCTGAGCTGCTCAGCTTCACCAGGAGAATTCCCACTCTACCACCTCAGATGGCTCAGGTGCTCAAACTTCAGGGAGGATGGATGCTCAAAACTCTTCTTTTTTGTATTGGCTGTTAATTAGGTGCTCAATAGCTCAATCACAGAATCCTAGAATGGTTTGGGTTGGAAGAGACCTCTGGAGGTCATCTAGTCCAACACCCCTGCAGTGGGCAGGGACATCCCCATCTAGATCAGGTTGCCCAGAGCCTGCAGGCTGGAGAGGGCCTGTTTGCAAAGGCCTGCAGTGAAAGGACAAGGGGCAATGGTTTTAAATTGGAGAGGAGTAGATTTAGACTGGATATTACAAAGAAGATCCTTACCAGGAGGGTGGTGGAACACTGGACTAGGTTGCCCAGGGAGGTGTTTGAGTTCCCATCCCTGGAGGCATTCCAGGTGAGGCTTGCCAGGGCTCTGGGCAAGCTGATCTAGTTGGGGATGTCCCTGGCCACTGCAGGGGGGTTGGACTAGATGAGCTCCAGAGCTCCCTTCCAACCCAAACCATTCTATTATTCTATGATAACACAAGGCTTATTAAGCATCTGTGCCCACCAAGGCCCAGGGAGGTCTGCACATCAGAGCCTCTGTCTGCAGGACACCTGTCATGATTTGAAGCATTGCTGGAGGAGGTTACAAGAAAAAGAAGAACAAGCTGAGCAGCAGCAGATTGCCAGGGCCAGATGGTATCATCCACATGCTCTCCAGACCAAGAATGGAGCAATGGACCTGTTCACTGTACGATCTTTTGGTCTGGACTGCCCCAACACCAGACTGAAAAGTGACAGATAGGAGGCTGGGTTTTAAAAAGGATTAGAAAGGTCCATGAAGTTGGGTGTGATAGTCTGCCATCTGCAGCAGGCAACCTGGTGGAAGCATTTCCAATGGCTGTAGTAAGCAGCAGACACATGGTTAACTATGGTCTGCTAGGAATGACATCTTTGGAGAAAAATTCTTGCCTCCAAAATCTACAGAGGGCTGTAAAGTCCTGATGGATGAGTAGAGGATGAATAGGGAACAAATTTCACCGTCTCTTCCAAGGTAAATATCTCCTGGCAGCTGATGAAACCTGCAGGTGACAGGCTCAAGACCAAGTGCAGGCAGCTGCTCCTGCCTCAGTGTGTGGTTAGGCTGTGGAAAGCATTGCTGCGGAAAGTTTGCCTTGATATAAAAGTCAACCAAATTCATGGAGAGAAGAATGGATGGAGGGCTGTTCCATATAAAAACACCACCTCTGTCTCAAAGCTGCAGATCTCTGGAGGGTTGAAAAATACATCAAGGAAATGCCTGAATTTGCTGCTCTTGTACTATCTCTTAGATGTCTGGCACTGGCTGCTGCCAGACCAAGCGTGGTGGGCCCTTCGAACCTTAGCTCTAAGCCATCTGGAGCCATCTGGACTGTTCTTAAACAAATTCAGAACATTGCCTGCCATCCTGGTGTCCACCTGGTCCCCTGAGGAGCCAGCTGCCTGCTCTTACACTCCTCTTCACCTGAGGTAGAGATTTGGAAGGGTGTTGGGAAGAAAAGGATAAGGTCAGGAAGCTCAGGCTCTTGCTGCTTGGCCAGAAGGGACTGCATAGGTGGAGGAGTGGATGCCACAGCCCCATCCACCCACAACTGGTTCTTCATACACATTGAGCAGCCCCTGCATGGCCTAGCAGCCAAAGCAAGCAAATCCTTGTGCTGTCCTTGCCCTGCACTCGCTTGGGATTGATCTGATCCCTAGGGGACAAGACTGGATATGATCAGACCAAACCTCATGTCCCTTGGCTCTGGGATACACGTATCCAGCTCCCATGTTATGCTGGCCTGAGAGCAGCTGGAGTGCTATGCTTCGAAATCAAGACATCAGCCTTGTCTCCAGAGCCAGGAAGTGTCCTCATTAGCATCAGCGCAAGGCTGATGCTGTGACTCTGAACTCATCTCAGCATGTGTAAGAGCAAAATATAGATCTGTTATAGGGTATGTAAATTACCAGAGGTATCTGTCTTTTCCCCCTTCATCCCCCCGACCGATAATGTGTTTGTTTGTAAACCCTCGGTGGGGGTAGCCTTTTTCACCGGCCAGGCTGTGCGGGTAGGAGAGGAGCTGAGCCGGCTGCGGCAGGTCGCCGTGGCAACCTGCACCCCTGCTTGGCAGTGCCCGCCTGGCGCGGAGCCGTGCGGGCTGTAGCGGCAGCAGGGAGCAGCCCCTGGTGAGCGCAGTGGCAGGGGAACACTGATGGAAACGGTGCACATCCCACCAGGTTCCAGGCAGTGGCAGACCCTGGAGCGGCGAGCAGCGAGCATTGGCAAACCCCAGAGCAGCAAGCGGTGACAGCCTGCAGCAGCCCGTACCTGCAAGTCCCCCTGAGCAGAAAACAGCGACAGCCTGCTCCCATGAACCCAGGAGCTGATGCAAGCGGCAGTAGAGGAAGAAATAGCAACACAGCGGTGACGCAGTGCCATGCTATGCTGGGCGGAAGCCGGAGGGAGGGACTTCTGCTGTGGGGGCTGCCGGGAGCCCCTGGTGCTTCTGGGAAGAAGGAGAGATGGCGAGAGGGAGAAAG
>VWZO01006857.1:13171-42045 GCA_013396975.1 Bucco capensis | reverse complement strand
GGGGGGGGAAGGGGGGGGGGGGCGGCCACTGGTGTGATGGGGGAACTGGGAGGGTTTGTATCATTCTGCGTTTTCATTGTTATATATTTTCCTATGTTAAAAACTTATTCTTTGTAAGTCACTCCCAGTGTGCAGCAGTTTCTTTCCTTTTTGGGGAAGGGGGAGGTTCTTAATGGGGCCTTTTCCCAAATCTGTCCTTTCAAACCAGGACAAGATCTTAACGTCTTGGTGGGAAGGAAATGGTGAGGGCTGAAGACAAAAGATGGATAAGGATTAACTTGTTTGCTCTCCATCACTTTTCCTCTGGCAAACTGTCTGAGAACAAACTGTGGCTTGTCTCAAGCACACTCATTAAGGGAAGAGATGAACAGGGTGCTTAACTTTGTTTAGGGAACAAACAGAAATAAAGGCAGTAATAATAACTGAACTATTTTGTCAGTTGAGCTCAATGAATAGTTATTGATCCTTGTATTTTTATTTTGTTAAAGTTGCTAATTGTGAGAGTTTGCTGTCAGACAATTGTATGAAGTTGATCATTGTAATTATACAACACAACACTCTATTTACAGATGACTTCCACTGCTTGACTGCTCATGGGATATTAATATTCTTTCACACTTTTTTTTGACAGATGTTTATAATTCAACCTCATCTGTGGCTGCATATATGTTGTTTTATAATATTTAATAGAACTGAGAAGGGAGTAAAATGTGACATGTAAAATGTAACAAAGATATAATTTATTTAATGAGTTTGACTCCTTCTCCTTCTGGTAAATTGTTTGCCAGCAGTTAATGAATGTCTCATGTTTATTTGTTATTCAAACAAGTACTTCTTGGGTGATTGTTAATGTTCCTCTCTGCTCTGTGAATTGTCTGTGAGCAGTTTGTTCCAGGCTCTTGGGAGGAAAGACTGAGCAGGGATATGGGCTTGGATAAGCCAGGAGAACCAGAGGCTTCTGCAGCACCTCAGAGTGGCTGAGGTGAGATGAGGCCTTTGGAGAGGGTCTAGAGCAGCCCTTTGCTCAAAGCAAGGCCAGGCAGAGGAGTCTGCCCACAGCTGTGTCTAGCTGGGTTTTGAGTGTCTCCAAGGCTGGAGACCCACAGGCTCTCTGGGCAATGTCTGCCATCACAGGAAAACCATTTTTCTCTTGTGTTTGAGCAAAGTCTCAGCTTGTCCTGTCCCAGGCACCACCACAAAGGGCCTGGCTCTGTCTTCAGTGCCTGAGCCTTCTCCAGCTGAATATCCCATGTCTCAGCCTCTCTTGGTTCACCCAACTCTCCAAGCCTTTCACCACCTCTGTAGCCCTTTACTGGTCTTGCTCCAGTTATGTTCCTTCAAATGTTGCCATTTTCCCTGTTCTTTTCAGGGAATACAACCACAGAATTCAGTCTTGGCCCCTAAGCAGATAAATCTGATTGTCTCTAGTGAGCAGATCTCTACATATTCAAAGCTATAAACTAGTATTGCTATTTCTGCAGCAGTTTTGTTTTCCCTCTTTGGAGTTTGTCCACCGCACGTGCTGTAGGTCTGGGGTAAAGGCAAGAGCTTGTGCTCAGAAGGGTTAGGATGAAAGAATGTCTGTCCTTGCTCAGTTTGTGGTGTGGTAGGTCTGCAAGATTATTTTCCCCCTTGTGCTAGATTTCAGGTGGATTCCTAAAACAAACAAAGAAAAAAAAGGAAGGGATTCCAGTTTGACAGCAGCTGACAGCTACAGAAATACAGGATGAAATTCAAGTGAAAGGGTGTGATAAAGGTGAAAAATTCAATCACAATTCTTGATGCAAAGCTGACTGGAGACCCCTTGGGTCCTGGGTGCTGTGCTGAGGAGAGAGCTGGGCAGCAGATGCGCAGACATTGCTGGCTGGTGGTTTTCTGGTGGCTGTAATCCTCTGCTAGGCACAATCTGAAAATCACTTGGGGTCTTCTGTGGCCCCTGGTGTGATAACTGTGCCGATAGCAGAGGGAGCATTAAACTCATTGCCCACGGGAAAGGGTGGGGAGTGACACCCATGTTCCTAGAATCCTTGGATGGGTAGGATGAGCTCATTAGCCTTCTGGCAGTCATCCTAGGAGAAGGACAACTCTGATTCCAAACCCAGGCACATGGAGCTCGTTTAGCCCTGGAAGGCCTTCCAGCTAAGAGAAGGACACTCTAATAAAACCTCCATCCTAAGGACTTGACTGCCAGTGTCCAAGCTTGCTAGGCCCTGGCAGATGAACCTTAGGACTAAAGGGTGGGTCCAGCTCTGCACATGCTGTGTCTCACCTAAAAAAAATCCCTTGTGCAGGCTCGAGGGTGCTATCTGCTATCCTCTTTTTATCAGCGCACTTGGAAAAGGCGCTGATGAGGAGTGTGGATGGAGCCCTCCCTGGAGCTTCATTCACTAAGCCTAGCCATACGTATACATCCTCTGCTGCAGTGCTGGTCAATGCCTGTCTTCTCCCATGCTGTGGGCCAGGCAACATGAGGTGGATGGGAGAATTGGGTGCTGCTCAGGGCTTGGATGAGTCCCTGAGAGAGTGAGAAAAGACAATCAGAAGGAAAGGATCTGGGGAATGCTCCCAGCCTGGGTTTTGTGGTTTGTTGGCAGGTTTGCTACTCGTTTGCACACTGGTCTTGCTTTCCATCCATTTATGACATGAAAAATCAGCTAGAACATGTTGGTGGCTTTGCTGTGGGGTGGGGTATCCGCAGCTGGGAGGAGGACTAAATGCAGTTGATAGCTTTCAAAGGAATCATTTCTCATCAGAAATAATCACACAGCAAGAGCAACATTTTCTGTCCACCAGGGCTCTTGGTGTCAGGTCTATGAGGTTTGGGCCATGTCCTGTTCCTTAAGGGAGATTTTAAAATGCATCCTAAGTAGATCATCATGTTTTTTGTGGAGTGAAGAGCCATGTTCCTGCTCAGCCATGGCAGGGGTCAGACAGGTGGAATGGGGCTGCTCTGACCTCTCCTGAGGGGGAAAGCATCCAGAGCCTCGCTAGGGATGTGTAGGACAAAATTTTCTCAACAATTTCACCCATGTAGCTTTGACATGGGTCTGATGTTGACTTAAAAAGAGACATGTGGTCCCTTATGAACTCTGAGAAGTTCCTTCTGCAAAGCTGGTGGAGCAGGAATCAATGTAGCAAAGGAGAACCAAAGAATCCCTCCTCAAATACCAGGCAGCTCACGTGCTCATCCTTCGGATGAGAGAGATCAGATGGAAGATGGTTGGGAGCCCCAGGGACAAGAGCAGAGTGTTTCAGGTCTCTTTTTCATTGCTTCTGTAGCTACAGCAGTCTCTAATTAGGCTCTCAGAATACATCCTGCTTCCAGACCTGCTTGTGGATAAAATTGACCTTTAAAATAGAGAACTGAGATACCCAAGGGGCTGGACATCTCCAGAATTGGACAGCAGGTGAACATTAATTTGAGAGACATAATTTTTTTATGTTAAAGCTTAAAAACTCCAGTCATCTGCATGATTTACTTCTTTGCCTCTCTGGGTTTGTTCCTGTACCTAACAGAAGCATTGTGAGCATGATGGTGCAGTGACAGAGGCATCTGGCCGTTCATGTCTCCATGTCTGTGGAAAGCTATGCTGTGGATAGGCTGGTCTGAGAGACTTAGGGTCTGTCTGCTTGGTCCCCTTCCACCATTATATGCCTCCCTGAGCATGGAATTCCCTGTGAAAAAAGGGGTGGTGATGTTGATGTTGGCCTGGTTCAAAAACAGTGTGAGCAGTAGGAGCTGAGAAGTGATCATCCTCCTGTCCTCAGCACTGGGGAGGCCACACAGAGAGTGCTGGGGTCAGGTTTGCATTCCTCAGTCCAAGAAGGAGCCAGAGGCATTGGAGCGTGTCCAGAGAAGGGCAAGGAGGCTAGGGAGGGCTCTGGAGCACAAGTGTGCTGAGGAGCAGCTGAGGGCACTGGGGTTGGTTAGTGTGGAGAAGAGGAGGCTCAGGGGAGACCTTAGCTCTCTCTGCAACTCCCTGACAGGAGGTTGGAGTGAGCTGGGGATTGGTCTCTTCTCCAGGGTTAACAGTGAGAGGATGAGAGGAAATGGCCTCAAGTTGCAGCAGGGGAGGTTTAGATCAGATATAAGGAGAAATTTCTTTCCTGCAAGGGTTGTTAAGACTTGTCCCAGGCTGCCCAGGGAGTTGCTGGAGTCACCATACCTGGAGGGGTTTCAGAAACATTTAACTGTGGTACTTAGGGCCATCGTTTAGTGGCATGGGAGTGCTAGGTATGGCTGGACTTGATGAGTATAGAGGTCTCTTCCAACCTTAATGATTCTGTGATTTGGTGATCCTCTGACTTTCCCTGAGAAACTCTAATATGACAATCTCAGTTACATGAGAAAAATAAAGCTCACACAATTCACTACCCCATGAAGCTTTATCATGACCCTGAGGCTTTTATGAATATATTGCCAAGACTCATTGTTCTAGGTGGGAAAATCAACCAGAAGGACAAACATGGGATGCACCTCTGACCCACCAGCACCTCCCTTCATTCCTACGGGAAAATTCCTCCTCTTCACCTGAGGGAGAAAAGTCCTCTGACAGTAGGTGGAAATGGCAGAGCACTATCCTGCCCCAGTGTCCATGTGTGCCCTAGGGCTGGCTGTGGAGCATGGGTGGGGAGACACAGGTTCCCCAAACTGAGTTCATCAATCTGTACAGAACAGAAGAGCCAGGAGCATCCCTAAATCCCAGGCATCTGTCACAGGGATGGGAACAGAGCTAGAGCCTCCCAGCAAGCTGCAATTGCTTCATGCCACATCCTGCAGTAAATCATCACCTTTTTTATAGAGCTGCTGTGGGAACAGAGATGGGGACAACAAGGGGAAAAAAAATGCCTTGAGTTGCATTTTGCTGTAACGAAGGATTGCTAATTGTTCCTGTCCAATGGGCACTCCAGTTTATATTACTGCTCCTAAATGAAGCTGGCTCTAAAACAAGCCCTCCCACAGCAGCTCTGCATGGCCTCCTGGGGTGGCAGGGTCTCAGTGGCTGGCTTAGCTCACACATGTCTCCTGTTCCCTGTATGCAGGCACTATTGATTAGCATTTCACTGTAAACCCCTGTTTGTTCTAAGGACAAAGAGGATGCTCAATGGGCAAGTCTCTGGGGAAGGAGCTATTTAAAAGAGCATTGAATGAGACTGATGTGGGATTGATCCCTCAAAGGGGGACCTGTTTCTGTTCATTTGCAGTGCCTAGGATGGTTCCTGGCATGATGGAGAGAAGGAGTACCCTGTCCATGCCTGCCCCATCCTCTTATCTCCTCTTTGAGCCTGGTGTTGGAATTCCAAACCCATGGAGCTCAGGATGGTTGCTTTTCCTGGAGGTGGTAGCTACATCCATGGCCATGCCAGGGCCATATCTGGGATGGGTTATGGGAGAAGGGATTCTTCCAACTCTTTGTCTATTCCTCTCTGTCCTGGCTGGCTCTGGGGCTTTCTTTGGCTGGTGGTTCTGCGTGTGTACCCTTTTCCAGATGATGGGTTCATGGGCAGCAGTTGTACCCTGACACTCTGGGGAGCTGATTAGTTGTTAATATCATCTCCCCTGTGCCAAACAATTGCTGATTGTCCTCTTCTCTGTTTTCCCCTCAGCCAGGGAGCAGCATTCAGGTAGTTCAGCTTTTAAATCTGAGTGGCAGAGAGACATGATTAAGGAACATGCTTTCTGCTTTATGTTAAGAGACTAGAGAAGTACATCAAAAAGTAAACTGAAAGAAGCAGCAATGCCTGTGCCTAAGACCAGAAGGTGCCTTCTCAGAGCTTGTGCACCACTGAGAGCAGAGCTGGGGTCTGTCAGCAGCTCAGGGTTGGGGTCACACAGTTGCCATGCTCATGGCTTGCTAGCACAGGTTGGGGTCTCCCAGGGGAGTGGAGGAGAACTGAACTTCCCATCAGCAAGAGCTGCACAACAGGGTCACAAACACACAGTCCTGGGTGATGGGATCTGCATCACTGTGAGACCCTAACTGTGTCCACACCGAATTCTGCAGGCCACAACTGTGTGTGGCCTCACCCTGGGTAGCAGATTTGGGCACCACAATGTAGGAGGGATATGAAACTGTTGGAGTGTCCAGAGGAAAGCCACAGAGATGGTGAAGGATCTAGAGAGGAAGCTATATGAGGATCAGCTAAAGTAATTTGTTTGTTCAGCCTGGAGAAGAGGAGACTGAAGGGAGACATTACCGTGTTCTACAGCTTCCTGACGAGGGGAAGCAGAGGGGCAGGAGCTGATCTCTTCTCTCTGGTGACCAGGGACAGGACCCAAGGGAATGGCATGAAGCTGTGCTGGGGGAGGGTTAGCTTAGATATTAGGAAAAAGTTCTTCACCCAGTGGGAGGTGGAGCACTGGAACAGGCTCCCCAGGGATGCAGTCAGGACACCAAACCTGACAGGATTCCAGAAGCACCTGGACAATAACCTCAGGTACATGGTGTGATCTTTGGGCTTATTCTGTGCATAGACAGGAGTTGGACTCAATGATCCTTGTGAGTCCCTTCCAACCCAGAAGATTCTCTGATTCTGTGATGTGGTGCCTGGGCAAACTGGAAGCATGCTAATGTAGTTCCTATTTTCAAGGAGGCTAACAGGAATGACCCTGATAATTCCAGGCCAGTCAGTCTTACTTCTATACCGGGCAAAATTATGGAGAGGATTGTTCTGGGAACCATAGATAAGCACCTCTCAGACAATGTGATTATTAGTCTTAGTCAGCATGGGTTCATAAAAGGAAAGTTATGTTTGACAAACTTGATTTCCTTTTCCGATGAGATTACCTATCTAGTTGATCAAGGGAGACCAGCTGGTGTCATCTTCTTGGACCTCAGTAAAGCTTTCGACACTGTCTCCCATAGTATTCTTTTAGATAAAATGTCAAGCATTAAGCTAGATAAAAACATCATCAGGTGGGTACACAAGTGGCTGAGAGCTAGAGCCCAGAGGTTTGTGGTGAATGGAGTTAATTCAGGCTGGAGGCAGGTTACAAGTGGGGTACCTCAGGGATCCATCTTGGGACCAGTGCTGTTTAATAGCTTTATAAATGACTTAGACGTAGCACTTGAAGGATTAGTAAGTAAGTTTGCAGATGATACTAAGTTGGGGGGTGCTGTGGACTCCATTGGAGGATGTGAGGCTCTCCAGAGAGATTTGGATAGATTGGAGGTCTGGGCAGTCACAAATCAAATGAAATTTAACAAGAGTAAGTGTCAGGTTTTACACTTGGGGAGGTGTAACCCAAAAGCCACCTACTTTCTGGGGAATGTTAGACTGGAATGTAGCACAGCTGAGAGAGATCTGGAATTAATAATAGATAGTAAATGAAGATGAGTCAGTAGTGTGCCTCAGCAGCCAAGAGAGCCAACTGGATCCTGGGATACATCAAGCACTCCATCACTAGCCAAGTGAGAGAAGTGCTAGTCCTGCTCTACTGGGCACTGGTGTGGCCTCACCTGGAGTATTGTGTGCAGTTCTGGGCTCCACAGTACAAGAAGGACATGAAGTTGCTGGAGAGTGTCCAGAGGAGGGCAACAAAGATGGTTAAGGGCTTGGAGGGGAAGCCATATGAAGAAAGGCTGAAATCACTTGGCCTGTTCAGTCTGGAGAAGAGAAGGCTGAGGGAGGATCTCATTGCAGTTTATAACCTCCTCACCAGAGAGGGAGCAGTGGGAGCTAAGCTCTTCTCTTTAGTGGACAGTGACAGGGCATGGGGGAATGGTATGAAGCTGTCTCTTGGGAAATTCAAGCTGGATGTTAGGAAAAAGTTTTTCCCCCAGAGGGTGGTGGAGCATTGGAACAGGCTCCCCAGGGAGGTGGTCATGGCTCCAAATCTTGTGGAGTTTAAGAGATGCTTGGACAATGCCCTTAGTCACCTCATGTAACCTTGGGGTTTTGTCCTGTGCCTAATGGGAGTTGTACTTGATGATCCTTGTGGGTCCCTTCCAACTCGGGTTGTTCTGTGATTCTATGAATCTATAAACTGGGCCACCATGGCTGCTGCTGAATGTGCCATGGCCACTGACTGCCCCCAGTGCCTGGCCAGCTGCCCACAGCCTTTGTGCAGCCTTTGCTTGGCCTCACTTTGTAAACCAATTACTCTCATTTCCTCTGGAAAGGGCTGGCATTTTCCTCTGGAAAGGGGTGGCATTTCCAGCTGCCTGCTCAGGTTGCAGAGGTGCTGCTAAGTGTTTTGGGGGGAGCCTTTTCATTCCACTCAGTATTAAATAGAAGCCCATCTGACAAATCCTTCCAGATCTATGGAAAAGATCTCAGTCTTCTGTGAAGCACTGGGAAGGCTGGTGTGGAGTCCTTTCATTTCCTTACACTACATTAATACTACTCTGGTCTGCAGAACTCATGGCATACACCAGATTTCCACTGCTTTGCCAGTGGGCCAGTGAGAAGCCTACCTAAGATGTAGGTAAAGCTTTAGTAAAGGGTGAGCAAGCTCTTGTACTGTTCCCTTTATGGAAAAGGTTTTTGCTAAGAGCCAATCCACACTGTCTAAGGTGGAGAAAAGGGCATATTTCAGCTATACTCTGTGAGTCTTACTGCCTTTGGAGTTTGGAAGGCTGGGAGATGACTGCTTCTGCCCTTCATGTAGGTTTCAAATGTCCTTCTAATCACCTTGAGTGGAAGAAATGGGAGAAGTAAAAGCAATAAACACAGACCTGGATGATGGATGGCCCCTGAGGGAGTAACTCTCCTGTTCCAGGATTGCATTGCTCCCTGGGAAGGTAACCATGAAGCCCATCATAGAGAGCAGAGCAGGCAGCAGAGAAGCTCCTTCCCCTTGCCCCATGCTGGGAAGCCTCTGGTATGACTTTGGCCACTGGGCAAGGGGAAGAGCTCATCCCTCCCTCCATTGTCTGCTGCTTCCAGAAGCTGCCAGGGCTTTGGGCAAAATGTGGTATAAGCTAAGCTCTGTGCTACTTAGCTTGCCAACATATGCTCTGGAGCATATAATCAAAGCCAAAGTTGGTGGTGATACTGCAGTGGAGAAGTGTTGCATTAAAGCAGGCAATAGCCAACGTGCATGGCAAATGAAGAGGTTTTTCATTTGTGTTCTAAAGGAGGAAAAATAGAGCCAAGCCTACTTAATAACACCCTAAAGCTCTTGTGGCTATCAGGGATCTTCAGCTCTAATCCCTTCTGATAACAGTAAATTGAACCAGCTCCTCTGCTGAGGTTTTCCTGTAGCTGGATCATACTCATGTAATAAGAGATATAGGCACTGCCTCTCCTATTTACCATTTCTTCATTTAAATAAGTTTTTAAACTGCACTCTTCTCCCTTCAGAGACATCTGATTTACTGCATTTTAAATGGAAACCACTCCTGCAACAATGCCTCCTTCTATCAAGATTTGTAATCAGCCTGTTTCTGTCGACCTGTTGTTATTCCAGTTATTAATTTGTCATTTTGCACAGAGCATGATCACAGGGAGAGATGAGCAAAAGGCTCTGTGCACCTGCAGGTAGAGCAGGATGGATTTAATTAGAGCAGAGAAGGCTGCAGGTTTGATTTGGTGGATGTGGTGTTTGTTGGATGTGTGTGTTTTTTTTTTTTAGCTCAGTCCAGCAGTTTAAAAGCTTACACAGCAATCTGCATAAATTACTATGCACATTCTTACTTACATTCTTACACCTAATTTGATTAATGAGAGTGATTTTGACAGGGTCATGGTGAATGCTGTGTAAGGGAACAAGATGGATCAGGTGTGGTGGTGTTCTCTCTAGAGAGAGAGAGAGCAAACACTGGACACTCACTTGAAGATATTTTCCTTGCTCTTGGGGTGGAGGCAGAAGGCAAATGCTGATATCCATGGAAATTGGGAGGTGGAAGCCTTTGCATTGGATGTGATGATTGTTGTTTCCTGGCCCTACCTAGACCAGGGGGAAAAGGAGGTTTTCTTCTGATGGGAATTTTCTGGGCCAGGTGCTAGTAGTGCCCTATCTAGTAATTCAAGTTTGGGTGGTGATTTACAGAATAGCTAAGGTGAAGTCACCACCAGAGGTCATCCAGCCTAACCTCCTCTGGAAGGAGCCACCCTCTCCAAACACCTTAAGTGTACTTGCTGCCNGAGCCCTCCCTGGAGCTTCGTTTGGGAAGCCTAGCCATACATACATACATACTTGCTGCCTGAGGCACTAAAGTGAAGCTCCTTTTGGAGCTAGAACTAGCAACCCTGTCCTGGCCAGGTACAAGGTGGTGTTTGCACCAGAGGAGTTGTTAGGGAGAGTAGAAGGATTAAGTAGAAGATGCTGAGATTTTTTTAACCCCATGTCTTCCTCCCAGGGAATAGTGTCACACTTCCATCCATATTTCTTCACTGAGGGGATAGTGCAGCTCTGGACCAAATCCCAAAGAGGCCATGGAATCACTATCCTTGGAGGTTTTCAAGACTCGGGTGGGTAAATTCATGGTGGATCTGGTTTAGTGTGGATGCTAGCCCTACTCCAAGGAGGACCTTGGGCCAGAGACCTCCAGAGATCTCTTGTAGCTGACATTTCTGTGGTTCCTCTGCTTCTGCACAAAGTCAGCCTGGAAGAACTTCTGTGGGAATGACTTTGTTTGGGTGAATGAAGAGGAAGCTAAGATTATGATCCTACTATCTCTACAAGAATTAAGAAAAGGAATTTGGCAGTAAGAAAAGCCCCATTTTTTATGGCTGCTGCACAGAGGCAAGTGATTTTGCATCTAGTTTTAGGAGTGCAATATAACAGGCTTTGACATTCTGGTTCTAATAATCATAAAAAGGCCCAGCTCCTCGTAGTGCAACCTGATAGCAAAACTGGGGGGTGAGTTCATCCCATAAAAATTCATCTCCCATGGCTAAAGCCTTGTAAATTGAATTCTCTGTTTTTGTTGTTAAGTGAAAAAAAAAAATCAACCAAACAAAAAACAAACAACCAAAAAAACAACAAACCAATCACCACAACAGCATAATGACAGAAACATTGCTCAGCTCTCGCAATTGTCTCTTGTTAAAACATCACTTAGAGTAATTTACAGGCTTTGATTAAAAGACATGTTGAAATGAACTATCATTTCCCATCTCTCCCTTCCTCCTCCTCCTCTCTCCTTGTCCCCCACCCAGGGTGTAAAATGTTGCATTGAGGCTAGATGTCTTCAAACAGAAATGATGAGCCTATTACCCTGCACAATAAACCCTGCCACCTTTGGGGCTGACTATATACCAGCCATGAGCTTTAGTTAGCACTCAGAGGGTGGAAGGATGTGCAAGATGCTTCCTGTGGAATCTGGAGATGTGTTTGGGGAGCTGAGAGCAACAGCAGGGGAGATGCTGCCCCATGGCCAGAGCTCTGCCCCCACCTCTCTCTGCTGCCCTTCACCCCCAGCACCCACCAGGGCTTCTGCCCAAATACTCTGCCAAGGGCACAAGGGAGGATGCTTGCAGGCATAAAACCTGAGCAAAGGGAGATAAATGTGTATAAAAGTGCTTTCAGACATCAGAGAGTGTGTTCCTTGACTGCACTCAGTTAAGGTCAACGGTATTAGACTGGAGCAAAAATCCACCAAACTCAGTATCTGCCTTTGGCAGCAAGGGAGAGGGAGCAAATGTAACGACACCTTCTTTAATCATTGTCCCAAGTGCCAGGATCATACAGCTCATGCACTCCCTGAGCCAGAGGCTTGGGTTTTTGTTAAATTTAAAGGCTTTCAATAGGATTATTCTTGAACTTGCCCAGCTGCTTTTTGAACCCATCTAAAATTCTCTCTCTGCAGACTCCTGCAGTGAGAAGTTCCACAGCTGAGCTACGTGATGTGGGAAAAGTGTGTCCTTTTGCCTGTTTGGAACCTTTCAATTACTGGTTTCTCTTCATGATCCCAAATTCTCGCACTAGAATAGACCACAAAGAGAAATTTTTCTACCTGCTGTCTTAGTGTCACATGCCATCTTCTGTGCCTCTTCATTCTAATTTTGTTTCCCATCCTGAAAGGTCCTAATCTGTCTCCTCTGGAATCTGTTTCACACCTTTGATGGCTTTTGCTGTTTTCCCTTGGCCTCTCTTCATTTCCACTTTACTCTTTTCAAAACAGAAAGACCAGACCCTGCCCAGCTTTCAAGCCACAGGCAAACTGTGACACAAAGCACCAAAAAAGATGTTCTCTATTTTTCTCTCTAGTAATTCCTACTCTTTCATTTGCATTTTTGACCAGTTTTGAGTTTCACAGAGCAACGTGTTACAGCCTGGAGATCCCCATCCTGGATGCTCAGAGCTTATGATTGGAAAGATAGAGCTGCTTATTAGCTCCTGTGCATCATTTGACATCTACCCACAGCAGACTGAATCCATCCTTTGATTGCCTGGTCACCAGTCTCCCAGGTCTTTCTGCAATGCTTTGTAGCCAGCTCCTTTCTCTGCTGCTCTGAGGAACTTGGTGTTGCTAGCAAACAGTTAAAGTCACAGCAGTAGCCAGAGGCATGTGTGCAGCTGGAGGTCGGTCGGTCGTGGCTAGGCTTGGCGAACGAAGCTCCAGGGAGGGCTCCATCCACGCTCCTCCTCAGTGCCTTTTCCAAGCACGCTGATAAAAAGAGGATAGCAGATAGCACCCTCGAGCCTGCACTATGGATTTTTTTTAGGTGAGACACAGCATGTGCAGAGCTGGACCCACCCTTTAGTCCTAAGGTTCATCTGCCAGGGCCTAGCAAGCTTGGACGCTGGCAGCCAAGTCCTTAGGATGGAGGTTTAAGCTCTTAGCTGGAAGGCCTTCCAGGGCTAAACGAGCTCCATCTGCCTGCGTTTGGAATCAGAGTTGTCCTTCTCTTAGGATGACTGCCAGAAGGCTAATGAGCTCATCCTACCCATTCAAGGATTCTAGGAACATGGGTATCACTCCCCACACTTTCCCGTGGGCAATGAGTTTAATGCTCCCTCTGCTGTCGGCACAGTTGCAGCTGGAGGCATAAGAGCTGTAAATCTATAGGCACAAAGCAGCACTGCTCAGGATCACTGCCCCTGCTCCTGCCAGTGAAGGGCTGCTGTTCACCACACCTGGGATGGTGGAAGAATCACAGAATGTCCTGAGTTGGAAGGGACCCACAAGGTTCTTTGAGTCCATCTCCTGTCTATGCACAGGAAAACCCCAGTCACCCCATGGACCTGAGGGCCTTGTCCAGATGCCTCTGGAATTCTGTGAGGCTTGGCACCTTGATGACTTCCCTGGGGAGCCTGTTCCAGTGCTCCACCAACTCTGGCTGAAGAACCTTTTCCTACTATCTGACCTAACCTTCCCCTGGCACAGCTTCATGCCATTCCCTCAGTCCCTGGTTACCAGAGAGAAGAGATCAGCTCCTGCCTCTCTGCTTCCCCTTGTCAGGAAGTTACAGACAACAATCTGGTCTCCCCTCAGTCTCTTCTTCTCCAGGCAAGATTTCCCCCTGGGGCATGCTGCAAGAAAGTGAGAACATGGGGGAAGATTTGGGCTGACCCAGGACCAAGCACAGGTTCTCACTGCCATTTCTACTGCAGTGTCCCCAAGCTGGATCAGCCCTGAGACATTGCATTGAGCTGGCAATTCTTGGAATCCAGTTGCATTTGACAGGCTTTGACAAATCCCAATCCATCTTCTACTTCAAAGACTCTTGTTAGAAGCCCTGATTATTCCAGAGCTTTAACTCTCTTTCTTTGTGTGTTGCCACATCTTTGCTGTGATGTGCATTCCCAGGAGATATGGATTTTATTCTAAAACACATACATTTATGAAGAATATTCTGTGAGTCTCCTGCTAGCTGCCAGCAGTATGCAGCAGTGCTTGCAGCAGCAGCAGCAAATGTGCTTCCCTTTGCAGAGCTGCATTGCACTGGAACCAACACAACATTCTGGATCAGCCCCCAGAGCACACTGAGCAGTGGCTCAGGGCTGTGGACAAGCACAATAACAAGGTTTTTCTACTTCAGTGCTGTGTCACCTTTGCAAAATGAAGATGCAGGCCTTGCCTCATTCAGGTGCTGGTTTTGACCAGCACTTTCCCCCAAACCCATGAAGAATTGCTTCCCCTGTTCTTTAGGAGACAACTAGAAGGCCTTCTGAACCACTGCCTGAGAAGGTTTCTCTCCACTCAGGTTGTCCTGGGTGAGCCATGGCTGGCTCAGAGCACTTGCAGGATAAAATGATGGAGGTGAAAGGCTTGGAGGTTCAGGCAGGTCAAGCGGCCAGAACCTGAGGGAAAAAAATCAACCAACTAAATCCTTAGCTAAGCAATCCTCCCTTGGAAAGGGCTCCTGCCCTCCAAGGAGAGTGGAATGCCTCTGCATTGTTAGGAACAACCTGAAGTAGCTACTTGGAGTGGTGGTGCCATTCCAGGCATGCTCGTGGGTGGGAGCCACTATGGGTAATACACAGAAGGTGCAGAGGTGGGGAAGACCCTGCACCACAGACTGCATTGACCTGGGATTGGCTTTAGTTGTTGGAGCCACCATCTCAGAGCTGGGTAACTAGTCCTAGGAAGTCATCACAGCTCCCACTGGAGTCGAAGAGAGATTCTGGCATTGCTGCAGGACACTTGCATCTTCACCACTGTTCCTGCTTGGACTCAGCTATTCCCCTCCTGAGCCCTGCAATGGATGCAGTGAGATGAGTCCCTCTCCACATCTGTTAAAGCCAAACCTGAGCATCATCCTGCAGCACCAGCTTGATACAAATCCAGCACCAGCACCTGAGCACCTTTCTGCAGAGGTAGAATATAAAACTGGCCCTTGTGCTGGCTTTCTGCTGTCCCCAGCAGGACAAACAGTGACCACACTGATTGAAGGGTGGTGCAGACAAGTGATTGATCTGGGATGAAGCCAGCACAAAGCTGAGTGGCTCTTTGGGCAAATTTGATTCAGTGAGGAAAGCCTGCAGTGTCTTTCATCATGCAGCTATGGCATCTTTCATCTGGCACTAGATCCTTCAAACTCAGCTCTTACCACCAGTCAAAAGTGGGCTTTGAACTCCATGCTCTCAGGGAAGGAAAAGCAAGGGGAAACCAGACCACTGTGAGCCCCAGGTGCATCCTCCAGGTGAGTGAGCATGTTGTGTTGGAGGCAGGTAAGGATCTGGACTATTCTGGCACCCACTGAGCAGTGGGTGAAGCTCAGCTCTTCAAAGCCTTTCTAGATGCTGGGTAGCTCGGCAGCTCCACCTCGGAGCAGAGCACACCAGGCTGTTTTGTTTTCTCTCCCTTTTTGACAGCAGCTATAGGGACCTTCAGGAGCTTTGAAAACTGATTTTAATCACTTACCTGACTGAAGCAATTCCCTCCTTTAACTTTGATATTTCTTGTCATTAGCCTCCTGACCTCCAGGATTAAAGTATTCATCTTCAAAAGCCAAATTGGCTTTGTTTATGCTGATGCTGTAGCTGCTCCTGCATTCCCCAGCAGGGGATTCCTTTCTCAGCAGTGGTCAACAGGGGTCACAGTCTGCCCTGGAAACCAGGAGGGGCTGCCAGATGCTGCATCTCCTGAGCCTCACTCTCCCTCACTTGATTTGCTGTGGAGATATTTAATTCCACTGGTCTTAGTGTGGGATTAAAGAGGAGGACGTGTTCCCTTCTCTTGCCAGCTTTAGAGATGACATGTTTTTTTCCCTATTTAGAGGGCCTTGGGTGCAGTCCCTGCTGCTCTGCATTTCAGAAGGGCTGGGTTCTGCACTGCAGTTGTGCTTACTCTAATCCAAGGCTTGTTTTTCTCATTGCAGTAATGCCTGAAAATCCAGAGGAGTTTGGGCAGCCTGCACCCACCTCAAGCTGGGTGCTCTGCAGTTGGCAAGTTGGACCCAAAGAGCTTAAGGCTCTGAGACAAACCAGAGCAGGAGGATAGATCAGATGGCCCCCAAAGAGAACCAGCTGATGGGATGTACCACTGAAAGCCAGTCCTGCCATAGTCAGTTAGTGGAGGGGAGCTGAGCATGGCTGGGAGCTTTTGCTCCTCACCAATGTGGCAGGTGGGTCATGCCCTTCTCCCCACGAGCTGTCTGTGACCCCCTAGAGCCCCTTTCCCTTCCATGACTCCAGCATGTGTAAGACCATGAGGCAGACACAGTTCCTGTTTTTCCTCCTTGGGAGGAGACCATCTGATTTGGTGTTTTACCTTTTCTTGCTTCAGATGTCAGGCAAGTAGACAACAGTCTTGAGTATTAGGCACAAATCTGGACCAGAACTGTGGTCGTCGTGGCTAGGCTTCGTGAATGAAGCTCCAGGGAGGGCTCCATCCACGCTCCTCCTCAGTGCCTTTTCCAAGCACGCTGATAAAAAGAGGATAGCAGATAGCACCCTCGAGCCTGCACTAGGGATTTTTTTAGGTGAGACACAGCATGCGCAGAGCTGGACCCACCCTTTAGTCCTAAGGTTCATCTGCCAGGGCCTAGCAAGCTTGGACGCTGGCAGCCAAGTCCTTAGGATGGAGGTTTAAGCTCTTAGCTGGAAGGCCTTCCAGGGCTAAACGAGCTCCATCTGCCCGGGTTTGGAATCAGAGTTGTCCTTCTCCTAGGATGACTGCCAGAAGGCTAATGAGCTCATCCTACCCATCCAAGGATTCTAGGAACATGGGTATCACTCCCCACACTTTGCCGTGGGCAATGAGTTTAATGCTCCCTCTGCTGTGGGCACAGTTATGGCACCAGGGGCCACAGGAGACCACAAAGGATTTTCAGACTGTGCCTGGGACCAGAACCACCTCCATCTTTATTACACTTGAGAACTGGGGTTGGTACCTCTACCTACATCTGTATCTAAAAGGATAAACACCTCTGGGCTGCTTTGATAGCAAACCATTGCTGCAAGGACTCAAGGCCCTGGGATCTAAAGCCAATGCCAACTCCTTTCTGGGTCTAAGTCCCATTTTCTCGGATCATTTCCCATCTATGCCAAGAGTTGAATTAATATGCCAAATGGGATCACCTCCTTAGTGTCCTTCCCAAGGGGCAATACCCTCTTTGAGATGAAGGAGCAGCCAGGCTCCTTCATAGCCTCATCCTATTTTCCTTCCCTCATTGATGAAAACACTTTGACTGATTCCCTCCTCCCTCCTTCTCCCAGATGAAGGAGCAACCAGGTCTCTGCCCCTCGCTGCTCTTCTGGCCATAGTGCTAGAGAGGGATGGAGAGTGCTGTGAGTGGCTCTGAAGCACAGCTGTCAGCCTGGCCTGGTTTTCTCAGTCTTTTGACATCCTCCAAACTCAGAATTTCCTGAACATTTGTTTCTCTCAGCAGGAGCTATTGTTTCTGACATATTTATCCAGCTCAGTGCTACCTCCAGATATTGCTTTTGACAGATAACCTTCTTAAATTAAACATACAAATGTGCCATACTGAGAGGGAAGATGTGAGCACTAATGTTTCTGAGGATGATGGAAGAACCTGACTATTAGCTCCTTGTGAGGTGCTAAATTTACTCCTGTGTTAAGAAAAGAAGCAATGGGCCTGCATGTTCAAAGGGGTTAGGGAGAGAGAGATGGCAGGTTTGGGATCGAAGGTGAAATGTTGTTCCGTGAGGGATAGAAGAGGCCAGGAGAAAGAAGTCAGGTAGCTCCCTGCTGTAGGAAAACTGATGCCAAGCTACAGAGAAGGAGGCTGGAGTCCAGCAGAGGTACCACCAGCTGCTCCAGGACCCAGCTGACTTGCTCAGTTTGTAAGGATTTCCTGGTGCTTTCCCAGCCTCCTGCTGGTGGCAGCTCCAGGTCCTGTACACACTCTGGTAGGTACTAGCCTGTGCACATGGCATGGCCCCAGCCAAGGACAGAGATGAGAAAAAGGAGGTCCTCAGGGTACATCCAAGGCAACTGGCCAGAATTCACCTTAATTGCTTGATTTTTTTCCCCAGAACTAAAGCCCAGAAGCATGGCCTGTTTGGGGACCCTCTCCTTAGGGTAATATGGCTGCAAGAGATGAAGCAGGATACACGAACTTCTTTACTTTGAGGGTGGTGGAGCACTGGCCCAGGCTGCCCAGGGAGTAAGCTGAGCCTCTGTCTCTGGAGACATTCCAGAGCCACCTGACACCATCCTGTGCCACCTGCTCTAGGTGAACCTGCTTCCAGATGGTGCAGATGTCTGGGGGAAGAACAACACTGCTTCACAGCTCTTAAGAATGGGGTGAAGGACATCATCATCGTTGTCGTGGCTAGGCTTCACGCACAAAGCTCCAGGGAGGGCTCCACCCACGCTCCTCCTCAGCGCCTTTTCCAAGCCTGCTGATAAAAAGAGGATAGCAGATAGCACCCTCGAGCCTGTGCAATGGAATTTTTTTTAGGTGAGACACAGCATGCACAGAGCTGGACCCACCCTTTAGTCTTAAGGTTCATCTGCCAGGGCCTAGCAAGCTTGGACGCTGGCAGCAAAGTCCTTAGGACAGAGGTTTTATTAGAGCGTCCTTCTCTTAGCTGGAAGGCCTCGCAGGGCTAAACGACCTCCATCCGCCTGCGTTTGGAATCAGAGTTGTCCTTCTCCTAGGATGACTGCCAGAAGGCTAATGAGCTCATGCTACCCATCCAAGGATTCTAGGAACATGGGTATCACTCCCCACACTTTCCCGTAGGCAATGAGTTTAATGCTCCCTCTGCTGTGGGCACAGTTATGGCACCAGGGGCCACAGGACACCACAAGGGGTTTTCAGACTGTGCCTGGGTGAAGGACATAAATATACTGCATTTCACCTGGTGGTGATCAAAAAACCTATAGATGTGGTACTTAGGGACATGGTTTACTGATATGGAGGTGTTGGGGTCATATTTGGACTGGATGATTTTAAAGGTCTCTTCCAACCTTAATGATTTTGTGGTTCTGTGATAGGCAGTGCACAAGCTGGCTGGTGTTTCTTTATCAGCACAGGTATATGGCATAGAACCTTCTGGGCTTTGTCTGAGATTGGAAATGAAGTTCTCAGTGTGTGTCCTGGCTACTGCATCCCATTGTGCTGTTTCAACCTGACCAAATCCTCCCTAGGGGTCCCCAGCACGTGTCTGGACCCCATCACCTCCCCTGCATCCCCTCTTCCATCTTAACGTACCTAGGAAGGTGGGATTTCGCTGAGATGCCAAAATAGAGATGCCCAAGGTTGAAGCAAGAGTGTACAACTCTTGAGTCATGCCAGGAGCACTGGCAGCCCCAGCCAGAAGTGAGGGTGGAGATGTCCAAGCTCAGGCCCTGCTTCTACCTCCAAGGTTTTACCCAGGACGATGGCAGTGCTGCCACTCTGAAAGTCCATCCCAGAGAGCATGACAAAGGATGATTTTTCCTAAAGGAGAAATGAAGTTGCACCAGGGAAGGCTTAGGAAAAAATTCTTCCCTGGAAGAGTGGTTAGGCATTAGCCCATGCTGCCCATGGCAGGGATGGAGTCACCATCCCTGGAGCGGCTCAGAGGAGATGTAGATGTGGCACTTAGTGACATGGTGGTGATAGGCTTAGGGTTGGATTTGATGATCCTAGAGGTCTCTTCCAACCTCCATGATTCCAGTCATTCTAAAAATGTGTTAGTTCACCCAGTTTCCATCAAATTGGCACCACCCAGACCCCCTTTCCTCCCCCTGCCCCTCTTCTGGCAAGGAAGCTTTCACTCTGCTCCTTTTCTCCTAGCTTCTCTCTGCCTTCAAGCTCCTACAATTTTTCTTCTCTTCATCCTATTTTTCTTCCCTCATTGATGAAAACACTTTGACTGATTCCCCGCTCCCTCCTTCTCCCAGATGAAATGCCCAGTTCCCTGACACACTGAAATTGCTAATAGTTCTTGCTGCTTCTTTTCCTAAATGGAGTATTTCTGAAGAATTACTCAGCTGAGTGCTCCATCAGCTCCCTGCCTGTGCTGGGCAGGCTCCCAGGCAGTGGCTGTGCAGCACTACCATCAGCACAGTGCTGCTCTACCTCTGGATGTCTAGAATTAAGCAGGAGGTTTAGGATTCAGTGTCTGGGCTTTGTTTTTTCTTAGTGAGCTGTGAGGAACTCTCTGGTGGAAGCATTTTTGCTGTTTGCTCAATTGCAATTCTAGCTATTCCTCGTGATTTCTCTCCCCACATCATGTCAGGAGCACTCTTTGGAGAAATGGATAATCTAGAGAGTGAATTTTACAGCCAGGACTCGTTTTTAAAAGTCAAAGATAAAAGCCAAGCAGTGGAGGGAGAAATGAAAAGGAAAAAGGAGAAGAAAAAGAGTGAAAGAGTGAAAGGAAGGAGGGAAGTGACTGCAAAAAGGGGAAATAGAAGTAGGAGATGGAGCCCAGTTGCTGGAGCATTGCCTTGTCTGACAATAAACTGCTGAAATGAGGGACAAGGACAGGAATCAGAGTATTATTTAGGTTGGAAAAGAACTTTAAGATCAGTATGTCCAACCATTAACCCAACACCCCCATGACACTAAACCATGTCACCAAGTGCCATGTCTACAAGTTTTGATCCCCTCCAAGGATGGTGACTCCACCCCAGCCCTGGGAAGCCTTGGCCAATGCCTAACCACTCTTACAGGGAAAACAGCTTTCCTAATATCCAACCTGCACCTCCCCTGATGCAGCTTGAGGCCATTCACTGTTGTTCTATCACTGGTCACCTGGGAGAAAAGACCAACCCTNGCACTTGGCCTTGTTGGATCTCATCCCATTGGGATCAGCCCATGGATCCAGTCTGGTCAGATCCCTCCCTCCCCACTCTTTGGGGAAACTGGAGAATACTGGTCATGTCCAAAGCCCAGTCCACCTTAGAGAGATGCTTTTACATGGCTCACCCTATCCATCACCTTGTCCCTCCACCAGCAGCCAGCACTTGTTCCCTACTGTGGGGTAAGCAATCCCACTGGTGTTCAACCTTTTCCCATTCCTGGGTCTACAACAACAAATTTCCAGCTGAAGCCTGGATCTCAGTGGGGCTTTCCTACTCCTGGCTCACTGTACAGAACACAGCCACTTCCCATGTCATTTTTCAGAGTGATGAAGACAGCTTCTGCCTGGAGACCTCTGCTGTGCCAAGATACCCCTTGGCTCTCCTCTGCCCTTCCAGCTCCTTATCTCTGCCCAGATCCCTGATGACAAGGAGCTGCTGCCAGATGGTTTTCTTGTGCTTGTTCCACACCATGTACAGGCTTCAAATTCACTACAGAGGAAAAGGAGTAAATAACAGCAAATAGCCAAGAATGCCTTGAAACAAGAATGGCAATTGCAGCCAGAAAAAGGTAGGGAGGATTAAACAAAATAAATTGGAAAATGTAATCTGGGAATTTCCCAGGTGGAATGCTTTGGGAACAACAGCACATTTCATTAGCAGGCTTTCAGAGCAATGCCTTTTGTCTAAAGAGTTGAGGGGTTTTGTTAATTCCTAGAGAGTTTTTAAATGTAAGAATTGGCTTAACTGGAGAAAAAGGTGTTCAAAGAATAAACAGACCCCAAGAAATAGATGGGATTAAACTGAAAGGTTTTCTTTCTCTAACCCTGAGAGAGAGGCTAGCTCAGGGGGACAATGGCACTAGAGATGTGTCCAGTTTCCCAGTTTATTCCTCAAAGAAAAAGTCCAGGATTTGCCCCTAGTCTGCAGTGCAGATGGGGAAGGTGTGGTAAGAGCCCTTGGCTTGCTGAAAGAGTATCAGCAAGGAGAAAATGGGAAATTTGGCCAGGCTGCAGGGCACAATACTGTGCCCCCCACAAAAGGCCAGGCAGTGCCCCAGCCCCTGCAGACAGGTGGAAGCAGCCCTTGTTTGATGAGGGGTGTAAATGCACCTTTTGTATCATAGTCATGGAATCAGAGCCCCTGCCTGGGCTGGGGAAACTGAGCCTCTCCACCCTAGGGTTTAGATAGCAGTCTCNCCAAGTCCTTAAGACAGAGGTTTAATTAGAGTGTCCTTCTCTTAGCTGGAAGGCCTTCCAGGGCTAAACGAGCTCCATCTGCACGGGTTTGGAATCATGACCAGTAGGGAAACATACTTTGTAGTTCCACCTGCTCAAACAGTCATTTCTCACATGCCTTGAGTAACTTGGTTTCAGGCTCTTAGTAAAACATCACCAGCTAAATCCCAAGTGCTTCTAATTTTCTGTGCCCATTTCTCTGCTCGCTAACAATGCAGAGGCTGGCACAAATTGCAGAGGTTGGGAACAGGAGCTGGTCCACAAGTGGTTCTTCAGGAAAGGCAAACAAAAGAATGAAGGGAAACCCATTTTCACAGTTTATCCCCCAGCACTGTTCCCAGAGCTGTGTGTTAATTGTGGGTGAGCAGTGCTGGTGGGAGCCTTGCGCTGCAACGTTTGAGAGGTGATGGGAGACATGAGGGAGGGGAGGGAGAGGGAGGACCAGCAGCAGAGCAGCAATCATTAAAGGAACCTCTTGGGAAATTTGGGGCACTCCCCAACCACCAGCGTGCAGTGTAAAACAATTAGGTCTACTAAAGCTAGGAGCTGTTTAGACTAATTGGACACCCTGCCAGCGAGCTAGGAAGACTAGCAAAGGAGCGTTAAGCAAACCCCTGGTGTGGCTCATGAATTGTAAAAACCTTGTAGCTAATAGGATTCTGGCTGGATTGAAAAGGAAGAGACTTGTGTGTTCAGTCTGTGAAGTCAGCCAAGGGCTCAGAGGAGCAGCAGCAGTTGGGTTGGGTCTCCTTCAAACATGCACAGGCAGCTCTGCCGCTGAGCTAAGTCAGAGCATCATGTTCTGGAGGGGAGAACATGCCTGAGGATTGACATTTTGGCTAGGCAAATCCTATTTAGGAAGATTTGGGAGGCACAATTCAGGCAAGAAGTAAACACACATGCAGCAGTAAAGCTTGCTTGGAAGCCTGGCAGCAGCTGGGAGCTGGGAAAGGGCAAGGCAGAGCCTCTGAAGTGACACAACACTGAGAAAGGAGGAGAGGAGGGAGCAGTGGGGATGAGCTTTGCTCATTTTCAGCTGTGAAGGAGCTGCCTTTGGCCTCTCCATGCCGTGCTGCTAATGCCAGCCACCATGAGCTTGTCCTCAGCTCTGCCATGGGGGATCTTGCTGTTTGAGCACACAGCTGGGTCTGAACAAGGCAGATAACACCTGGGGAACAGTTCTTCATTGTGTTTCTGTGTGTTTTGAACTGCAAAGACTGAAGAAGACAATGGATGCTTGCAGTATGGCAACAGGCTCTTGCTGGGGAGCCTCACTTTGCTTCTCTAGATGTTTGCTTGTTTCTTTGTTGCTTTTCTGCCTTTCTTGCTCTACAGGAAAGAGAGAATAGAAATGTATTCAAGCCAAAAGGAAACATTTTGCCTCTTCCGCAGCTCTTTAAGAAATGGAGGGGATTGTTTGCTTTGCCTTTCCCTCTTTGCTTCCTTTTGGTCCTCACAGCTCTTTCCAAAGAAAAGATTTCCTAAGAAACACAACAGAAAACTTGAAAGCCATCAAAGGAGGCTCTCAGGTTCCTGGCCCTGCATGGAGTGGTGGAATAGCCAAGGGTGCAGATGGATAGAGCCTGTGCTCCATTGGCCAGTGGGAAGGTTTGCTCTGATATCAGACCACCTCGTGCTGCCTCTAGTTCTGCTGCCTGCTGGTCTGCAGCTAGGCTGGGTGACTTCAGCCCTACCTGCTGTGTGCATCTGGTCTGATGCTGGAGGCACTTCAGCCATGTCAGGGTGAAGATCTCACTGGGAAACAACATTCTGTTGTCCTTTGGCTTGCCACATTGCCTGGGCAGCAGATGGTTGGAGGCACAGGGCTTGTAATGAAGACTTCTTGCTGGTGTCCTGTCCCACTGCCATGGAGCCATCCTGTATAGGCAGGCTGCCTCCTAAACCACAGTGATTTTCCAGTGGAAAAGTCACCCAGCAATTAGGAGAAGATCTGCTCTAGACCGCAGGATATTTCCAATCATTTCCATGGAAACACAGCTTCAGGGAGATGCAAGTGAAGCACTTTGGGTGTTTTCCCATGGTCATGAGTTTGTTGTCTCATCCGGTGGCTGAGACTTCTCCTGGCCCTCCAAGAAGCCTTCTGCAGAGCCAGGAGCCCAAGGGCTCTGGGTTATTTGAGTGATAATCGATGAGGATTATCCTCATGGAGGCAGCAATCTGCCCTAGGAGGAGGAAGAGGAGGAAGGTTGCCCACAGCCAAGCACACCAAGTTACAGCCAGGGCAGCATCACACTTGTTGAATGGCTCAGCTCAGGCACTGATGGACCCTGAAGGCAGGGCAGAGAAAAAAGCTGCTCATCCACCTCATGCCTTTGGTCTTGCACAGGTTCCTTTTGGGTCCATGTAAGGTGTATCTTGGTACACGAAAGCCTTTTATTTGCTGGGACAGATTTCATCTGAAATTCCATCTTTTTTCCCCATTTCTTCTGCTACAGCAATTCCAGAGTGCCCTGGAAGAAGCATTGTCTTAGTAGAAAGCCCACCCGAAAAAGCAACCATAGGAACTCCCATAAACAACACAACTGGCCTGAAACATTGCCATTTCCAGATATCTGTAGCTCCAGATGCTTCACAGAAAGCAAGGACCTGCCTGAAAGAAGCAAGCTGCCCTCCAAGCTGTGAGGCTGGATTTTACCCATGCCTGTGGTTGCAGCTGGCCACCCCAAGCACCTAGGCTAGTACACTCCTTGGTCAAGCAACTTATTTAGTCACTGAGAGATTGCTCTTAACAGACTTCATTAGTACAAGACCCTGTAATCCCTCACTTCCAGAAAGGAGAGACCTAAATAATAAAGGCACAAGCTCCCTCGGTCCAGTCTCCTGTGGGATTGTGAAATCCAATATTCATCTAAGACTTTGCTTTCAGAGTCAGTTCCTAAATGGGGAATGCGAGAGTTCACTTTTACCAGGGACAATAAGAGCCAGGCTTGGAGACCTTCACCATTCCTGGGACTGACCTGTCTAAATCCTTGGCTCCTCCAAGACCTTCTGGTCAAGCAATGGCTTTCTTCTCTTGTAGGCAAAGGCTGACTGAAGGTATAATCCCTTGTAGCCCTGTAATTCTTGTGAGTTCTCAGGAGACAAATTTGGCAGCTTGATGTTGACTCTGCAGTCCGGAGCACAGAAATACTTCTTATTCTGGATTTCCACCACCTAGGGAGGTGGTTTTCTCAGCAGCTTAAACTAGGGCAAGACTGAAGAGCATTCCCCTTCACAGCTTGGAGTAGTTCCTCCAGCCAGATCTGGTGTGAAACTGAGGGAATCCAAAACATGATCCCTAGAGCAAAATCATTTGATGAGACCATTTTATGTCAGTCTGTCTCTGGACCATGAAATAAGTTAGAATGAAAATATGATCTCTTCCAAGCTTTGTTTTCAAAGCCTTTGTTATCCCTGCCTCCAGCCGGTCTAAGCTGAAAGCTGGTCTCCTGAGTTTCATGCAGACCTCAGCTACTGGACCATTCACATATGGATCATGTTGTCCTGGGTGATGTACATTAGCTACTCACCCTGCCTTGAAATCACAACACCATGGGGATGTGTGATCAATATCCCCTTGTGGCCACAGCCCCTGCCAGGTGGGTGTCCTGGGCTCTGGAGCTATGGGGGGCATGATGAGAGTTACTGGGAGGGCAGAAAAGACTTGGGGTTGAGCTTCTGACACTGGAAGCACTATGCTCATCATGCAAAGCAGATGAGAGTTGGAGGTGCTCCTAAACCTCATTATGTCACCTGCAGGAGATGCAGCCATTTTTCCATGCCCTTTGAATAAATAGAAGTTTTCATGGCAACCTCCAAGAACCTTAATTTTCACCCATCCTAATAACCATAAACCAGAGACAAGCAAGTAATAAAATCTATGCACTTTAAAATCTGAGAGGACTCTCAAATGTCACTGAAATCTGGAATGAGAAAAGAAGGTGGGAGAACCTGTAGCTGAGCTGTTGTTTTATGGGTTTGTGCCTGGGGTGGTAGCTGGGCAGCAATCCTTCCACACCTTCACCATGATAAACAAGGATATGAAGCTGTGGAAGAGTGTCCAGCAGAGGCCATGAAGATGGTGAAGGATCTAGAAGGGAAGCTGTATAAGGAAAAGTTAAATCACTTGCTTTGTTCAGTCTGGCAAAGAGGAGACTGAGGTGAGACTTCATTGCAGTCTATGGCTTCCTGGCGAGGGGAAGCAGAGGGGCAGGAGCTGATCTCTTCTTTCTGGTGACCAGGGACAGGACCAAAGGGAATGGCATGAAGCTGTGCCAGGGGAGGGCTAGGTTAGATAATAGGAAAAGGTTCTTCAGCCAGAGGGTGGTGGAGCACTGGAACAGGCTCCCCAGGGAAGTGGTCATGGCACCAAAACTGACAGAACTCCGGAAGCATCTGAATGATGCTTTTAGACACATGGTGTGATTTTGGGGGGTGTCCTGTGCATAGACAGGAGTTGGACTTGATAATCCTTGTGGGTGCCTTCCAACTCAGGACATTCTCTGGTTCTATGTCCTCCTCTCCTTTGGACAGGCTTCTCTGTGGGACCATTTGAAAATGGTTATGAAGGTGTTAGATGAGGTGCTTTGTTGCTGAAGAAGTAGCTCCCTTTCTGGGGTAAATGAGATTAATTAAGGCTGCATTTTCTTTGCTATATCAATCCCAGTTTAATCCAGTCTCTACAGAAACTCCTGATGGAGGTGGATGGTGTGCAAGCTTCTTGTTCTACTCTTCCATGGCCTTACTCATGAGCATCACATACTGTGTTGGCCCAGGAGAACATGGCTGTCCCATAGACCATACAAGTTAACACAGAAGGTCCTGGAGCTTTTCTCAAATCAGAGACAAACCAGCCTAAAAATCAAACTTGAGAGTTTGGACAATGCCTGAAGCCTTCTCCAAAATTATTTTTCCTATTTTGATTTTTTGGTTGTTGTTGAGGTTCATCAAAACTCTTCCTTGATGATGATTTGTTTGATCTGAACCTGTGTCTCTGTGAAAAATTCATGGCAGGCTCTGGTGTGTCCTGGTCTGAGCTAGAGCAGAGCTAATTCTGCTCAGTGATTTCCCTTCCCAGCTCAGTCTGTGTCAGTGCTGCACTCTCTGCAGCTGCCAGCATGTTGTCCCAGGCAGTGACTGCTGCTAGCAGGGACAACACTGCATGGGACAGTGAGCACCAAGGGCTGGGCTGCAGAAAACTCCTGTGCAGACCAAGGTCACTGCTAAATCTTGTGTCCCATATTGGGGTGTAGAGCTGAAGGCTGCACCTGTGGGGAGGAGGAGACAGGAGAGGTAACCCTAAACTGACCAACAAGGGATTCCATCCATGGATGTCATATTCCGTATAAAGCTGAGGGACCATGAGAGTTGAGTTTTCTTTCTTATTCTTCAGTGGCTGGCATCTGAGGAGGACTCTCTACATTCTGTCTTCAATCCTGATCCATGTGTTCCTGAATCCAGTTCCTGAACCTGGTTTCCATCTGCTGCTCAGCCCAGTCTGGGACTTCTGCCACAGCATTAGTGGTGACAGTGAAGCAATTGCCATCAGGGGGTTGGGTTGGATATTGGTTTTGTATAGATTTGTATTATTGTTACTCTTTTTATTAAAGTTGTTCTAGTTTTCTTTTCCAACCCATTAGTCTCTCTCCCATATTCCCTTTCTCCTTTACTTTGGGAAGAGAGAAGGTTCATAGAGAACATCTGTCTCTTGTTTAGTGACCAGCCCTGCCCTGACACTTGCCATGGTGCCATTCGGAGGGCACTGAGCACCACCCTCACTGCATCCAGGCCCAGGAGAACACTTTCTCACCTCTGCTGGGGAAGAGGCTTAGAGAACAGGCACCAGACAGCCCTTGTGAAAGGTAGTTCAGTATCACACACCTTGCACATGAGGTTTCAAACTCTAGCTCTNGCAGCTAGTGACAGGACAAGAGGCCATGGCTTGAAGCTGCAGCAGGGGAGGGCTAGACTGGACATTAGGAAGCACTTCCTCACGCAGAGGGTGATTGGGCTCTGGAATAGGCTGCCCAGGGAGGTGGTGGAGTCACCATCCCTGGAGGTGTTTAAGAAAAGATTGGATGTGGCACTGAGTGGCATGGTTTAGATGTTGTGGTGTATTGGGTCATAGGCTGGACTTGATGATCCTGGGGGTCTTTTACAGCCTTGGTGATTCTGTGATTCTGTGACAGGCTGAGGGCACCCAGATTGCTGGGAGGCTGGCTGGCTTTATTCTTGAAGTTAAAAACTCCTCAAAGCTCTCCCAGAAATCTGAGAGGATGACACCAAGTCTCTGCTCTTTGTGCCTCCTGCTGGGACCTGTTGGGTGAGGGCTGTCTGCCCTCGCAAGCCGGGGCTGTGATGCAGTCAGACTCCTCTCTGCTTTAGGGATGCAGATGGAGGTGGTGGAAGCTCCTGTTAAATACTGGAGAAGAGGGAACAGCTAATGGACTCAGCAGCTCTGTCCCTGCACGTTTGCCCATGTGGTGTCAGATTTACCCACACTGCTCAGGAAGTTAGGTACATGTTTGGTGCTGAGACATGGGAAGAGAAGAGTGATTGAGCCCTGGAGTCTGCTTTGATCTCCTTCACAGTCATGGAATTGTTTAGGTTGGAAAAGAACTTCAAGATAATCAAGTCCAACCATTAATCCAACACTGCCAAATCCAACACTAAACCATGTCCCTCAGCACCATATCTACACATCTTTTAAGCCCCTGCAGGGATGGTGACTCCACCACTGCACTGGGCAGCCTGGGCCAGGGCTTGAAAACACTTCTGAGGAAGAAATTTTTCCCAATGTCCAACCTAAACCTCCATTGCTACAAATGGAGGCTGTTTCCTCTTGTCCTATCACTTGTTATCTGGTAGAAGAGACCAACCCCCACCTCATCTCTAACCTCCTTTCAGGTAGTTGTAGAGAGTGAGAAGGTCTCCCCAGAGCCTCCTTTTCTCCAGAGAGGGCTCCTGGGGGCAGCTGCCAGTGTCCTGGATGGGGCTGGAGCAGAATTAATTCTGCTAAGAGGCTATTGCTTCTAGCCAG
>VWZO01006857.1:0-13149 GCA_013396975.1 Bucco capensis | reverse complement strand
TTGGATCTTGGTGCTGGCTCTGTATCTTTGCTTGTATATATTTGCCTATTGCTGTTGTTTTCTATTAAAATAGTTAAACTTACTCAGCCTTTTCCAATTGACAAGTCTCGTTATTTCATCCAAACCATAACAGCCAGCGTGGCCCATGCGCCTGCCGCCAGGCTGTGTCCCCTTGGCTGCCCACTTGCCCCACAAACCCCCCATGGTGGACAGGAGGGGTGGTGGGGCGGTGGTGGGGCGGTGGCAGGAGGCTCAGAGGGCTGAGCCCCTCAGCCCTAGGCTTTGCAGCAGGGTGGGGGCCCAGGGGGAGCAGTGCTGGGGGATGCAGCTCCCCTGGGAGCTCACGTGTGTCATGTCATGGGCGATATTGCCTCGCCAAGGACCACAGGGCCTGGACATTGCCAAAGACCTAACAGGGCAGGCTTTGTTCTAATGACTTGAGTGGTGATGCTAAGGAGGGAACAGAGTGAGGCAAAGCTATCCCTTGGAGAAATAAACCAAAATAAACCTGTCAGAAGGACAGAGTTGTTGTGCACAAAGCCCTCTGGTTTTACTGCTCAGGGAAGCCCTCTTCTATAAATACCCAATCAATGAGTTAAAGGCTAAATAAAACACCCCATATACTGCAGACCTGAGCCCAACAACCACTAGGAATCCTCAATGAGCAAACCTTTTCAAAGGGATCAATCTGCCTGCTGTCAATTGGTATTGATGTTGTACATGATTGAATCTGTTAGAGTAAATAGCCAGGAATAAGAATGCAGATAAACCATCAACTAATTGCATTCAAAGTCTCTGTGTCTGTTAAGGCTCTGCCTCTCCTGCATTTGCAAGGGCTGAGCTCCTTGGGATGAAGCCAGCACCCCATGGAAGATCCCCTTGTGCTCACCAGGTGCTTTGTGGTTAGAGAGGAAGGCTCAGCACCAGAGCTGGAGGATGCTCAGTGTCTCCTGCTGTGTTTTGCATGTCTCTGTGCAATCTGTGTTTGTAGTGGGTGATAGGGACAGGGACAGGGAGTCTCGCTTGGCCTGGAGAAACCTTGGTGAAGCGTGGAGAGGTAGGATGGATTCTCCTCTAGAGGAAAGTGCAAAGTGCTCAGATGACAACCTCTGAGCCAAATGCAGTGGTCAGGGCTGACTGCACAACTGGACAGAGGGACAAGCCAGCCTATGGTGGGTCCTGATTCTGCCTTTGCTGTGTGGAAGAGGCAGGGACAGCCAGGAGCAAACCTGGTGAGACAGGAGGAGCCAGCTGGAGAAGGCAACAGTGAGCCTGGGT
This sequence comes from Bucco capensis, assembly GCA_013396975.1. NCBI lineage: Eukaryota > Metazoa > Chordata > Aves > Piciformes > Bucconidae > Bucco > Bucco capensis. Next base: position 11,871 of record VWZO01006857.1, on the reverse strand, counting down.
GAGCTACCAAAGATACAGACTCACAGAATCATAGAATCACAGGATGGCCAGGTTGGAAGGGACTCTAAAGATCATCTAGTTCCAACCTCCCCACACTGAGCAGGGATGCCAATCACTAGACCAGGTCACCCAGGGCTGCATCCAGCCTGGCCTTGAACACTGCCAGGGATGGAGCATCCACAACCTCTCTGGGCAACCTGTGCCAGTGCCTAACCACTCTCTGGGTAAAGAACTTCCTCAAGATCTCCAATCTAAAATTCCCCTCCTTCAGTTTATAACCATTCCCTCTTGTCCTATCAATAATAGAATGGTTTGGATTGGAAGGGACCTTAAACATCATTTAGTTCCAACTCCCCTGCCATGAGCAGGGACATTAGACCACAATTCCACTAGATCAGGTTGTTCAAGGCCTCATCTAGCCTGGTTTTGAACACTGCCAGAAATGTCTCAATCTGTATGGTTTGGGCTGTCATTGCTTTAGATAGTGTTCTCTCTCTGACACACTGGAAAATCTCAGTGGGAAAGATCCTGGAAAGCTGCAAGAGGCTCTCCAGTGCTGGGACACAAGTGGCTTCTCCTCCAGCTGTCACTGCCTGCCAGGTCAGGCTATCTCAGAGCTGTCAGTGGCCTTACCCCAAAGCCACCCCTAGAAGCCAGCGTGGCAGCTGTCCTGTGTTAGACATGTGAAGCAGAAGCTCCATGACTGGTGACTGCAGCAGCTCCACCACCCACTGCCAGGCCACAGCCTTGCTCCCAGCACCACCTTTGTCCCCAGCTGCATCTCCTTGGCCAACAGCCTACCGGGTCAGGGCTTCAAGCTGCCTTCAAACACCACTTAGCAAGAGACAGGAGCTTAACAGCAACACAGATTGTCATGCCAGCCTTGAGCAGAGTCTGACTTCTACTATGGAGAAGATTTCACAGGTGACATTCCTGTGACACTGTTCTTCTCATGAGCCCAGACAGATGGACCACTGCAGGGGCAGAGCTTCCTCAGCCCAGAGATGTTCCCATGTCACTTCTTAACTTAGCAATGCACATAAACATATTTCACATGTGAACTGGGCAATTAGGAAGGCAAATGTTTTAAAATATGAGGATTTATTGGCATAAAATTCACCATCTATCAACGCAGCATAAATAGTTTTACATAAAAAGCCATCTGGAAACAGGTTGTTTATCATATTTATTCAGTTACAACTTGCTGGTTTAGAGCCTGTGCCTAGCTCATTAACTGTCAAGGCAGTTTGAGGTTGCTGATGAGAGGTGGATGTGTTTGAAATGCTGCACCATACATGAATGTTAACTTGGGCTTCTAAGCAGCTGCACAATTTCAAGACAGCTTGGACAGGCTCTGCTCTGGAATTCCTCTGCTGGAAGAAAGCTGGCTGCAAAGCTGCTCCTTGCTTTAGACTGAGCCTGGCTGGAAACCTTGGGGTAAGGTCTAGAAATACATTTGACCCTCTCAACTTGAGTAGAAGAGTGTGGGAGTGGTGATGGTAGCAGGTTGGTCCATCAGTCAAGACCATGCACAGCCTGACGTTGCTGTCGTTATCAGATGGCACTGGGAAAAGCAGCCCATGTGGAATCCTCCAAGGAGATGCTAGAGTTGTCCTCCCAGGCTGTGTGCTCCATAGCACTACAAACCACTCCTCTGCCTGTTGCAGGCCACAGGCAGCAGCTTTAGAGTCACAGTATCAAGCCAACAGCCACTGGCTTTCCCTGACATTTGCTGTCTCCCTTGGTCTGAGTGATTAGATGCCCTGGTTTAAATGCCAGCTCTCAGGAGGTGACACTGTTGTATTGAGCACTGTGCCCTTGCACGGAGTCCAAAACATTTTGCAGGATGACTATAAATAACCCAATAACAAGAGCCCAGTAAGAGCTTCCAGCAGAAGGGGAGAGAATGTTCGTGCAGCTCCAAGCTGCTTGGAAATGGGAGGAGAGCTTCAGAAATGCTGTCCAGCAGAGCAGAGCTGCAGGGGAGGTGACAGTCCCTTCCACCCAGCAGAGCCAGGTGGAAGAAGGGAGGGTTGGCTGCTGAAGAGGACAAGGTATGGTGACACTTGCTCCATGGCCCAGGCAGATCTGTAGAGAAGAGGGCAGGTGTTCAGTCCCAAGCCATCCCAGGAGTGTTGCTAGTGCTTGTGTTCCTGGTCAAGATCTTCAATCTCTCTTAGTCCTGATTCCTCTGTCAAATGAGACAGTAGTGATAACTTCTGCCAGCCTCTTGTTTGACTCAGTCTTTGGCTTCATGCTTCAACTTAGGACTAGCTGAGCTTCATCATGGCGAGTTGCTTGGTCTCTCTATGTGGTGACTGGGACAACCAAGAGAGTTTTTTCCTCTTCTCCTAACACAGGTGTCACTCTTAAGCTGGGATGAGACAAATCCTGTACAGCAGAGGTTGTCTCTAACCCTTCAAAATCCACACCTCTCAAATGATTTGGACCTGAAAGTGCTGCCAGCTGCCAGCATTTCCCTGTGCTGCAATGTTCTCATGTCCCCTGGCTTGTCACAGAGAGCACCATGCACATGTGATGAGCCTGTGCACCAGCTGCAGATCACTTCTGAGAGCCTGCTGAGCCACCAGTGATATGCAGAGAACAGCTGGGGAACCAGGGCTATGCACAGTCATGGGCAATGTTCTGTGAGACAGGAGAAAGTCACACAGAAGAATGCTGCATCTCGTGCTCGGGTTGTGTGCTCCTCTGGCACAAAACAGTGAGGCTCTGCTTACTTTGTAGAGCCCAGCACTAGTTATTTGAATTTTGGCACTTGTGAGAAGGTGTCAGCAGTAGGACACGGTCTTTCAGCTAGTAAAGGTGCAGCATTTTGAGCTGGGGAAGTGCATTTATTACTTTCACTCTACTCTGTGAGAGATACTTGGACCTGCAGCTGCTTTGGCAGAGGCAAGGTGCTCACCACTTCTCACCACTGATGCTCTCTGCTCTCCTGTCTCAAGAGAGGCTTCCACCTTTGCAAAGTGGTTTGAGACACAAGCCAGAAAACAGAGATGTCACTGGTCCCTGTTCCTTGAGTAGGCTCCTCAGGAAGAGTTCCAGGATATTATTGGGTTGGTTTGATTCCCCACTTTGTAGAAGCAGAACAACTTTCATCAGTTCAGCAGCAGCATGTACCAACCTGAGGACTGCTTAACAGCAGGTGAAGATTCACTGGAGATCTATCAGTCATGGGCTTTGTTGTTCTTTCTCTGGAGGGAGGGGAAGAGGGATATTTAAATGTGGGCTCAGGGATATTTCAGAAGAAAGATGCTATTTCCCTGCACGATGCTCATGAAAGAGCAGTTCTCTTTTATCAGTAGGGCAAATGACACCAGATCACCTCACACAGGCTGATGCCTTTGAACCCTTGACAGGGAGGAAGGCTAACTGCTGGGACAGCCATCACTTTCCCTGGTGGGACACTGCCTGCCTCTGCTTGCCACTGGCTCCTGGGGAGGATGAAACTCCAGCAAAGGGCTGGAGAGGCTCTCAGTCACACAAACCCTTTAGCAGCAGCCTCCAGGATCAGGCTGTGGCCATGTACACTAATTAACACTCACATCCTTGTTCAGTTCTCTCAAGCTCTCCAGCAGCAATTCCCGGAGCAGATCCCAGGTAAAGGAAATGCCTTTATCTATGAAGCTGCTCCTGTTGTTATTAATCATGTAACAGCTCTATCTAGGAACTCCTTGGCTCTCCCTGCATCACACCACTCAGCCACGGCTGGGCTTGGACACAAAGCTATTGCCCTGGCACAGTCCCTGGAAGGAAGGGAGCTTGTCCATCTGAAGAGATACTAGTTGTTTAGCTTCAAGTCTGAAACAGGATGAGTCACTTAGAGATACAACACTGTGTGATTTAGTGTGCTGTTTGTTTAGCTTTACTTACTCAGCATGGAGTTACTGAAGCCAAGATGATTTGTCGATCTCGTGCAGAACTTGTATCTACTCAGCCAAGAGAAGTCCTTCAGAGACAACACAACACAGAAGATAAGGAGAGTACAAACATCAAGGGCAGCTGTAAGATGACAGCTTGTCTGCAGACAGTGAAGGAACCCAACAAAGAGCAAAAGATGTTAAAAGATCTCAAGCCAGAACACCACTGGACCAAAGGGAGCAAGGAAGGCATATGAAGATCACATAAGGAACCCAATAAGGAGCAGAAGGTGTTGGAGGATCTCAAGCCAGAGCCACCATTGGACCAAAGGGAACATGAAAGACATGTGAGGATCACATGAGGGGTGGATGCATAGTCTGTAATGATATAAATGCCCAGAGGTTTCTCTCTCTGTGGTCCCTTTCCAGAGGCACCCATCTCAATATCACCCTGCTGCTGTACGATTCTATTCAGTGATTGATTGTTACCAGTTTCTGTGCCTGAGATTCTGCTTCAGGAAAGCAAGGGTTGGGGCTGTGCTTCTCTAATAGTCCATCAGGCAGCAGGACTCTGCTGTACAAATGAGTGCTCAAGGTACTGGTGGACAGGAGGCCAGTGGGACCCAGGTACCTCCCACTGCCTCCTCACAGGCAGCACCAAGGGCTGCAGAAGTGGCTTCTGCTTGGCTGCATTCCCAAATCCCTGAAGACTTCAGGAATTTTGCTCTGTCTCACAGCTTGTGTTGAAGCAGCACAGCAGTCCCAGGCTGGTGGTCTGTAGAACACCAAGGATGCAGTGATCAGGTTAAAGAGAAGGCTGGAGAAAGGCTGCAGGGCTTTGACTGCCTTCCTAGGTGCCAGAAGTTCAAACTCTTCTTTGAATTATTCAGAGCAGAAGCAAACTTCTAACAATAAAGCCTTGGGAAGCAATTCAGTAATGTCCCACCAAGAGCACCAGAGCCGTGCATGCCACAGCAGCAGCAGCACTGTTGTTACCAGCTTGAGGAGATGAGACCTGCTGTTCTAAGGACATAAACAAACCTGTAAAAAAAGGGCTGACCCTGAGCACTTTCTTGAATATCTTCACTGGGTGAAAAATCCTGAGAATCCTTAACTTCATTTCCATGTGGAGAAGCAGAGGCACAGTGAGAACTGACTGTGGATTTCTAGTCTTCAGATCAACTTTACTGGAAGTACCTGCTCTCCCTCTGCAGAGGCCAGGTGACAGAGTAAATGGATTGTGAGCTGATTCAGTGCCTAGATCTCAACAATTAAGCAGTTTGAGATGCTCAGAAAAGGAGACATCCAACAGGCACATTAGTCACTGATGGTGTGAGCCTTCCCTTTAAACACTCTTGAGTGGTGCTTCCTGCAGAGCAGACCTCCCCAGTTCCCCGCATCTCATCTTCCCAGGCTGCTTTTGTTTCTTGCTTATTATGGTTGTTCAGCAACAGAGAAAACAGCCTGTGGCATTTGTATAGAGACAACAAAAGGCTCAGCAGGTTACCTCTGTTGGAGCCACATGCAGCCCTTAGACTTGGGTCAGCCAGCAAACCTGTGACTCCCTGGGGCTCTGAGATAAGGAGAAGCTTCATGCTTCTCTAATGTGATGTGAAACTACCAAACCTACCTTCTCTTACCAAGCTCCTGCAGCTAGTAAGGGATGAGGAGTCAAATGCACATCTATGAATGCAGCAGGCTGACAAACACAGCTGCTGACAGGAAGGGAACAGAAGAAATTATCAAGAAAGCAGAATAATAACCTAGACAGTTGTTGTGGCTAGGCTTGGTGAATGAAGCTCCAGGGAGGGCTCCATCCATGCTCCTCCTNCCACAAGGGATTTTCAGACTATGCCTGAACCTAGACAGTAGATAATCATAAAAGCCTGGTAGCACTCATACAGGTCTTTGTATGTCATTGGTCTCCTTCCTCCCTGGGCACTGCTAGTAGGGGACCAATGCCATGCTGCTTTCTGGAGAGCATGTTGCTATCTAACCCCGGGGGCTGGCCACTATGGGAGTGCTGTCTCCTCCTCTTCCTTCAGCACAGCTCTCTGGCCACCCTGAGCTGGTGACACATAGAATCACAGCTTCATGCAGTGGGGACAGTGGGACCTTATCCCACACTGCTCAGAAATCTTTGCCCAGAACTTGGTTCAAAAAGCAGAGGTCCAGAACATCTGGGAAACCTCTGGTTTTCTCTGTCTTTAGGCACCATTCAGAATTTCCATGATGATAGCTCTGAAGTCACTTGGGGTGGTGTCTCTGCTGTGAGCACAACAAACCTCAAGAGACAGCAGATTCTAGCACAAGGGGTTTTTTGGACAAGGGTTTTGAGTGCCTCATCTATGTAAATACCCCAGCAGGGAGAACCTTAGCCAGACTGATGCTCTGACCAGCCTCCAGTTCAACTTCTCCCCAGGGCTGCAGGACATGGCATGAGTGACAGAGCAGCTCTGTATACAGAGCAGGGCTAGACAGACACCATAGCACTTTACCTATAATTCAGTACCAGGACTAATAACATATGCCAAATTTGAAGTCCCTAACATATGTGGCTAGGCATACTAGCAGGTGAATGTGAAGTTAGAGCCATGGCAGCAGGCACAAATTACTAAGAGACTGTCCTTCCCTGCAACAAGCAGCAGAGCAACCTGCTTTTGGTGGGATGAGGGTAGGAACATGGAGCACTCACCAATCTGCACCCAGCCCACATCTAGCACAAAGCAACTGAGTCCTGTACAGGGCTGAGCAGGAATAATGACCAGCAGTGCTTAGAACCTAGTGCTTTGTGGTTTTCAGGCCCTGTGGAGAGCCCTGGGAAACCCAGACCTTCCCACAGCACTTCCCAGGGATTGTTGTCATCGTGGCTAGGCTTCATGAACAAAGCTCCAGGGAGGGCTCCAGCCACACTCCTCCTCAGCGCCTTTTCCAAGCACGCTGATAAAAAGAGGATAGCAGATAGCACCCTCGAGCCTGCACTATGGATTTTTTTAGGTGAGACACAGCATGTGCAGAGCTGGACCCACCCTTTAGTCCTAAGGTTCATCTGCCAGGGCCTAGCAAGCTTGGACGCTGGCAGCCAAGTCCTTAGGACAGAGGTTTAACCTCTTAGCTGGAAGGCCTTACAGGGCTAAACGAGCTCCATCTGCCCGGGTTTGGAATCAGAGTTGTCCTTCTCCTAGGATGACTGCCACAAGGCTAATGAGCTCATCCTACCCATGCAAGGATTCTAGGAACATGGGTATCACTCCCCACACTTTCCCGTGGGCAATGAGTTTAATGCTCCCTCTGCTGTGGGCACAGTTATCGTCCCAGGGGCCACAGGAGACCACAAGGGATTTACAGACTGTGCCTGACTTCCCAGGGATATCATTGCCACGTTTCACCTAGAAGGAAACTCAGCAACAGGGAGAGCTCATACCTTTTTCTGGGCTCATCAGAACTAGTGTCTAGATGATGAGTTTGATGATGTCAGTCCCTGGTGTATTGAGGGAGTCCTCAGCCCCAGTGCTAGGTGCTGTATAAACTCAGAAGGCCCACATGCTAGCTCTGTGACCAGGTCATTCAACAACACCCTCTGGCAGCTTAGCAAAGACAGTGGTGAGATCTGAGCTTACAGAATTGGGGCAGTTCCTTGCTGAGGGGTGAGGTCAGGAAACTCCAGGTTTATGCTGCACTGCCACAGCTCTGCTGCTGCCTGATTCCAGTAATGCTGGAAGATGCTCCAAACCTCTCAAATGAACCAGCTCACCTGGAGATAGCTCAAGGATTTTTAGCATGGAGGCACAGTGTTGTGGTTTAACCCCAGCCAGCAACTCATCCTAACACAGCTGCTCCCTCACTCCCCTCTGGTGGGATGGGGAGAGGATCAGAAGAGTAAAAGTGATAAAATCCCAGGGTTGAGCTAAAGACAGTTTAATAGGTGAAGAAAAAGCCACATGCAAGCAGAGCAAAACAAGGAATTCATTCCCCACTTCCCATCTCTGGCAGGTGTTCAGCCATCCCAGGAGAGCAGGGCTCCATCACAGCTCATGGTGACTCGGGACACTCCTCCTTCCTTCTTCCTCCTCCAGCTTTATGTGCTGAGCATGGCATCCTCTGCTCTGGACCTATCCCTTGGGTCAGTTGGGCTCAGCTGTCCCAGCTGTGTCCCCTCCCAACTCCTTGTGCACCCCAAGTCTGCTCCTGGTGGGGTGGGTGAGGAGCAGAAAAGTCCTTGTCTCTGGGTAAGCGTCTGCACAGCAAGAAGGAAAACATCCCTGAGTTCTCAGCACTCTTTCCAGCACAAATCCCAAACCCAGCTCCATGAGTGAAGGATATGGACTTTATCCCAGCCCAAAGCAGCTCACACTCTGGAGCACAGACCTGCTGCCTCCATCACTTTCCCTGTATGCTTATCCTCTTCTGCACTCAACAGGTCAGGCTGCCCCAGCAGCAGTGGAGAACCACACAGCCTGTCCACTGAGCTTTGGGATGTCAGGATTAGCACAGGCTTGGCCCAAGTGCTAGTTCATGTCCTGGGGCATGGCAGGAGGGAGATTTCCCCTCGTGAACACCTTGCAGAGTCAGAAGCATTTTGCACATGGAGTTTGATGTCAGAGCAGGTCTCCTACTCTTGGCTTTTTCAACACTGTACTTGATTCCTAGCAGCACAATGCCAGGCAGCCCCTGAGAACAAAGGGCAAGAAGTGTTGGAAAGGATTGAAAGCTGTCAGCTTAGTCCCTGGTGGCACCTCTCCTACTGACCTGTCTGCAGGAGGGTAGGTGTGTCAGAGGTTCCTAGGGTTAATTCCTCCCTGCCTGGCTGCTGGGCAGAGGGACACACCTTGTGTAAAGGCAGAGGGACCCACATTCAGAGCCTCTGCTATCTGCAGCCCCCTTAGTATGGTTGGGGCATGGAGAGTAGCTCGACTCTTCATGCTCCAAAGTATTGTGGCTGCTTTCTCATACAGCTGCATGCACAGTCTGATGGGACCATCCCTGCCAGTGGGAACAATCCTGCTGTTGGGACCATCCCTGCTGCTGGGACCATCCCTGCTGCTGTAGAGTTTATACAGCTGGGACCTCAGTTGATGAGATTTGGGTCAGAGATCAGTTGAGCAAACTGGACATCCTCAAGTCCATGGGTCTGGATGGGATGCACCCAAGAGTGCTGAGGGACATAGCAGAGGTCATTGCTAGGCCACTCTCCATAATCTTTGAGAGGTCCTGGAGAACGGGAAAGGTGCCTGAGGACTGGAGGAAGGCCAATGTTATCCCAAACTTCAAAAAGGGCAAGAAAGATGACCTGGGTAACTCTAGGCCAGTCAGCCTCACCTCCATCCCTGGAAAGGTGATGGAACACTTTGTACTTGCCACCATCTCCAAGCATTTGGAGGAAAGGAGGCTTATCATGAGTAGTCAACATGGATTCTGTAAGGGAAAGTCCTGCTTGACTAATGTGATAGCCTTTTATGATGGCATAACTAGGTGGATAGATGAGGGGAAGGCAGTGGATGTGGTTTTTCTTGACTTTAGCAAAGCTTTCGATACTGTCTCCCATGGTATCCTCATTGCCAAACTTGAGAAGTGTGGATTGGGAGACTGTGCTGTGAGATGGATTGGGAACTGGCTGAAGGACAGAGCCCAGAGAGTTGTGGTCAGTGGAGCAGAGTCTAACTGGAGACCTGTGACTAGTGGTGTGCCCCAGGGGTCAGTGCTGGGGCCAGGACTGTTCAATATATTCATCAATGATCTGGATGAAGGGGGAGAGTGTTCCCTCAGCAAGTTTGCAGATGATCCCAAGCTTGGAGCAGTGGCTGGCACACCAGGAGCTGTGCTGCCATCCAGAGTGACCTGGACAGGCTAGAGACATGGGCAGGGAGAAACTTAATGAAATTTAACAAGGGGAAGTGTAAAGTACTGCATCTGGGAAAGAACAAGCCCATGGATCAGTACAGACTGGGAACTGATCTGTTGGAGAACAGCCCTGGGGAAAAAGCTCTAGGAGTGCTGGTGGCTAGGAGGATGCCCATGAGGCAGCAATGTGCCCTTGTGGCCAAGAGGCCAATGGCATCCTAGGATGCATGAAGAGGAGCGTGGCCAGCAGAGCCAGAGAGGTTCTTCTCCCCTCTCCTGTGCCCTGGGGAGGCCTCCCCTGGAATCCTGTGTCCAGTTGTGGGCCCCTCAGCTCCAGAAGGATAGGGAGCTGCTGGAGAGAGTCCAGCACAGGGCCAGCAAGATCCTGAAAGGAGTGGAGCATGTGCCCTAGGAGGACAGGCTGAGAGAGCTGGGTCTCTTCAGCCTGGACAAGAGGAGACTGAGAGGAGACCTCAGCAATGCTTAGAAATATGTGAAGGGTGAGTGTCAGGAGGAGAGAGCCAGGCTCTGCTCAATGGCATCCAATGGTAGGACAAGAGGGAATGGGAGCAAACTGGACCACAGGAGGTTTAGTATTAACCTGAGGAGGAATTTGTTTGCAGTGAGGGTGCCAGAGCACTGGACTAGGCTGCCCAGGAGGCTGTGGAGTCTCCTTGTCTGGAGCCATTGCAGAGCTGCCTGGACACATTGCTGTGTGAGCTGGTCTAGGTGATCCTGCTCTGGCAGGGGGGTTGCACTAGATGATCTTTCTAGGTCCCTTCCAACCCCTGACATACTGGGATACTGTGACCATCCCTGCTGTTGGGACCATCCCTGGAGCCAGAACTATCCCTGCTGCTGTTGCTGCTGCAGGTCATGGCTGGACTGAGCTGTGAGCTCACATGTGGCTGTGTGACACTTGCTGTCAGAGCTCTTGGAACCCTATAACAAGTGCTGGGGAGGCAGAGACACAGACCAGCCCTTGACAGCTCATTTCCAGGAGGTGGCCAGAGAAGAGCAGCTGGAAAGCTCAGGTACACCTGCAGCATCCATCCATCCATCCATCTGTGAGTGAGCTATACAGGGAGACCTGTAGCAGAGCTGGCAGTGGAGATGGTGGCAGGCTTTTAAAGATCTTTTCTTTATAAAGAAAAGGATAAAGGATAAAGGACATTTGGTTAAGGCATTACACACACAGCAGTAAACAGCACTGTTCTGCTGCAATGTAAGAGTGACCATATGTGTCTGACTAATGATGCCTTGTAAATAGCTAGGGAGAGACTAAAAGAAACCAGGGAAGCATCAAGTGATCTTTCTCCTCAAGACCCTGCCTCACTTTTGGAGCTGTCAGAGGCTGCACCTGGACTGCCAGGTTTGAAGGGCACTGAGGGCTTTCCTGCTCTCATTGCTCCCAGGGTTTTCTCATGCCTCTGTCGATGAGTTTAATTAGGCATCACAAGAAAAAGCACTTCTGTGGCATTGGGCTGCACACCTCAGCCTGTTGTGAGATGCTTTCACGAAGATGTCTCCTGGGGGGTAATCAAAGACTCCAACCTTCAGCTGAAACCCATTTCACAGAGCAAGGTGAAAGATAAACAAGAGTCTCCAGGAGAATCCATCTGTGTCTGCAGGAACCTGAGGAGGAGGCAATTAGGCACTGAGAAGACACAAGAGATTGTCACTGGCTTTTAAAGAGAGTGGCAAAGGGCCACTGTGTCAGTGATCCCAATCCCTCTTATGTATGCCCAGAACAAACTAGGTAAAATATCACAGAATCACAGAATTGTCAGGGTTGGAAGAGACCTTCCAGTTCCTCTAGCCCCAACCCCTGTGTCTGCCCTGGGCAGGGACACCTGGCACTAGAGCAGCTTGCTCCCAGCCCCAGCCAGCCTGGCCTGCAACACTGCCAGGGCTGGGGCTGCCACCACCTCTCTGGGCAACCTGGCACAGTGGCTCAGCACCCTCCTGGGGAACAACTGCTGCCTAACATTTAATCTATGTCTCCCCTCCTCTAGTTTGAATCCATTCCCCCTAGTCCTATTGCTGCCTGACATCCTAACAAGTCGTTCCCCAGCCCTCTTGTAGCCCCTGCAGATGCTTGAAGGCCACAAGAAGGTTTCCTTAAAGCCTTCTCTTCTCCAGACTGAATAAT
>VWZO01006855.1:13256-28892 GCA_013396975.1 Bucco capensis | reverse complement strand
AACTCCATCTCAGCCAAACCCAATACACCCACAGGTATTTTAGTGGCTAGATTTTCTATATAAGGGAAAGAGGACTAAGTTTCTTCCTTATATCTAGATAGAGGTAAGATTAGACAAAGGGGAAAAAGGTTAGTTTTAAAACCCTGCACACTTACAAATTATTGAGGGTAATATACTAATTATATTTTTCTGCTGAAAGATTAAAATCTTATTTGATACGCAGAGTCCTAATTCAGAATAAGAAAAATTATATCAGCTCTGGCAATAACAAGAAAAATGTTTAACTGCATATATTTGCTTCTGAAACATGTATTAGCATCAGTCATATATGTTTCTTAAGTTAAGAAGCATAGCTCATTAAAGGAAAATACACTGGAATGTTTCCATGCACTAGCTTGACATTAATGATGTGCACAAGAAAGAAACATCACCTTATATTTTGTGTGAGAAATTACAAAGAAGATGGACACTTCCCCGAAGTATTTTGCTTTTGCAGAGTTGGTCTGTTTGGAAGGCTCCTGACTTTGCTAAATGCAGAACAGACTCAGTTCCCTTTGCAAGTGAGAACAACTCAAATCACTCAGTGCTTTAGCAGGTACATTCAGCTACTGAAGAGCTGGTGTGCAAGCCACTTCTGTCTAGTTACTGATTTCAGCCAAGCAAAGACCAAAGGGAAAATTAAAATCACAACTTGTTATGTATAGTTGTTTGTATTTACACACTGTTCGGGACTACTTTTCTTATAAGATGTTTCCAGAAACTTTTTTTCATGAGGACAAGAGGCTGCTCATCTGTTATTTTGCTGCAAGAGGGATTTCTGTCATGTTGGATCTCATTTGGTTTCTAAACTAATGTCGCTTATGAAACCCAGATTTCTTGACTTTTCTGGGAGCTATGAAGCCAAGGAGACAGTTTTGATCCCACAGTTAAGTGCATTCCTTCAGCCTGTGGTGAAGAGTGCTACAACTGAGGACAATGCTTGATATTTAACTTTTTTGAAGTGTTTTCATTATTGGGCTTTGTTTTCTTCTAATCATTGTCACTTATTGCAATTGTCTTCTAATGTGTTGCAGAAAAGGAGCAAATGTTTGGGAAAAGTCCATGTTGTTCTTGGGAATGAATCCTGTGATTTGGATTCGCTCATTTCTACTCTGGCCTATGCCTACTTTCTAGATAAGGTAATGACAAAAATGTTCGGAGTGATCATAACTCATTTGTTCCAGGTTGTTACAGACTTCTTATTCTTAAGTCAATGAAAACAGACTGTAAAAATATTATTCTGGACAGTGATTTTTTCATAATCAAGGATGAGGTTTTTAAATAAAACCAATTTAAATTTGTTTCCATACAAAAATTAATGAATGGGTGTTAGGTTGCTTGTTCAGTAGTAGTAAAAATTCACACCTGTACATCATTCTTTCTACTTTTCTCCTTCATGTTTTTTCAGTGATTCTGTGTGAGACAGAGACAGAAAACAAGAAAAAAAGCAAATGATATTTTAAAAAAATAAAGTAAAATGCAAAAAAACACCCCAAACCAACAGAAAATTCACTCTGTCTGATTGCTTACTCTGTTAAAAAATCTTCCTAATAAATGAACAAGTCTCGCTTTACGCAACTCTGACAAATACACATCTACATTACAGGTTAATCCTCCTGATGTTCTTTGCTTACCTGTGTTGAACATAGCAAGAAGAGATTTTAGCTGCTTCACAGAGGCAAGATTTATATTGGAGGAGCTGAATATTCCAGAGTCATTCCATATCTGCCGAGATGAAATCAATTTGCACCAGCTGAATGCTGAAGGGAAACTGTCTTTAACGCTTGTCAATAGAAACATGCTGACAAGGTATTGTATGTACAACAAGATGGCTTATGTGGGTTTGAGTAATTTTAAAAATTATGTTTTACATCTTTTCTGCATTCGTACTGGTATTGCTCTGTTAACACAGACAAAAAAAAAGGAATTAAAATGTATTTTATTTCCCATTATCTCTAATAAATGTCACAAACTAAATAGACATCTTTCCATCACTTTTGATGGAACTCCCTTTTTTAAGGAACTTGTATTTTCACACAACTTAGATTAGTTTAAATAGCCTGGAAGTTTCCTGTGACCAGTAAATAAGAGACTATATTTTTTCCTGGTTCTTAGTTAACTTTCACTAAAGGCATTTTGACATTTACATTGATTTGGACATGGAGCACTTTCATATATGCTGTTAAGATGGATACTGGATTATGGCAGTTCTTATGAACCTCAGCATCTTTCTCAAAACGTTCTCAGCACCAGAGGCTCAGAGTTGCTCTGTAGAAGACCATGGTCCATATACCCATACTTCAGAGGGAATATTTATAAGCCCACAGTGAATCTTTCATAGAGACCCTCTATATAATGATCTGCCTGTTTTGCCCAGAGTGAAGGATGCTGTTTACTTCCAACTCTCTTTAGAACTTCATTCAAGATAAGTAACATCCTGTTGTGCTATGGCACCATCCTACTCTGAGGGGCTTGTGATTAGAATAAAAATAGGGAAAATCTAAAATGAGAAATATGGTTAAATCACATAGCTATTGATTGTTTAACTGCAGTCAGCTCAGTGCATCATTCGCTTTTCAAAGTAAAAATTATCCATAAGATTTGCTTTTTGTTTACTACTATCCCTTTCTGTGTTTCTTCCTTCTAAAGAATTTTGGTTAGCATTTTTGTGCTATTAAATGTAATTTGGCTTTGTTATTGTTGCTATAAGCAGAAACATAAGGTGTCTAAATGAAAAAAAAAATCTTCTGTATATTTTCAAAATATTAAATCGGGAAAATGCCAAATCTCCCCCATATAAAGAATGACATTTTCAGTACAGGTAGAAATATGTTTTTCAAATTATTAATTTTTAAAGATTTTGACAATCGAAATGTAAATATTTAAGTCTTAGTACTTAGTGATGTATCAAGCTATAAAAGCACTGTGAACACTTCATTAAAGCAATTAGATTTAGGACTTCATTGTAACGTTCTTTGGCTTTATAGCAGATTTCAAGTAACAATAATGATAGTGCACTGTTTATTGGGTTGACTAAACAGCTAGAAAGAAAAAAAATATATAATTTTTTAATTTGCTTGATAGTGAGGATAAAAGTTTGGAATCAGCTGTTGTCAAAGTCATCAATCCAGATGAGCAATGTGATGGCAGCCTGGAGTTACAAGCATCTTCTTCCTCTTTAGTAGCAAACGAGATTCTTCAAGAGGCACCAGAGTTAATCACTCAGCAACTGGCTTATCTCCTCAGAGGTGAGAGATTACTCTTTATGTTAAATACTGAAAGGTTTAATGGAGTGTTTCTGAATCTGCTCATGCAGAAAGAGTGTGATCCATTCTTTGGTTAACAATCCCTTTAAAGACCACAGGAAGCTTCATAAAAGAAGCAGGGAGTAAAGAATTTGTTAAAGAGTAACATTATATTGAATATTAAAAATGTGCATTTAAAAATAGGCATGAGAGGTCTTTGCTGTATCACTAGACAATAATATTAAATGGAGCTGTTGACAGATCAGCTGGAGAGCTGGAAAAGCTGTGCAGTTCGTCAATTCCATGGGCATTGTGGACAACAATATAGATTGGGATCTAATATTTACATCTTAAAGCTTCTCCCGATGGCAGTACGTTTATATAGAATGATGGTTTAACGGCATAATGTGAAACTTGTATGGGTAGGATGTGCTCATTAGCCTTCTGGCAGTCATCCTAGGAGAAGGACAAGTCTAATTCCAAACCCGGGCACATGAAGCTCGTTTAGCCCTGTCAGGCCTAAGAGAAGGCCACTCTAATAAAACCTACATCCTAAGGACTTCGCTGCCAGCGTCCAAGCTTGCCAGGCCCTGGCAGATGAACCTTAGGACTAAAGGGTTGGTCCAGCTCTGCGCATGCTGTGTCTCACCTAAAAAAAAATCCATTGTGCAGGCTCGAGGGTGCTATCTGCTATCCTCTTTTTATCTGCGCGCTTGTAAAAGGCGCTGATGAGGAGTGTGGGTGGAGCCCTCCCTGGATCTTCGTTCACGAAGCCTAGCCATACAAGAAACTTCAACTATTTAAAAATGCTGTAACCAAATCTTCATTGCACTCTCCTTTTCTTTTGTATATCTGATAGAGTACAAAGGATGGGGCTTCAACAGTCAGAATTATTTTATTTTGTGTCTTCATCACTGATCAGTTTCATAGCTCATATCAGTTTCATAGCTGATTAGTTTCCTCAGCTTATTTGCTGCAGCAGAACTCTTCAATTAGAAATGAAACTGAGATTGAAAAGAAGTGATTGTTGCTTTTAAGTTTTTTACTGAACTTTAATAGTGTTCGATGAATATTAAAGGTTTCAAGTTTTAATTGATGTGCAACTGTTAAATGTCTTCTTAGGAAATTAATAAAGGCATGTTCAATGAGGATTATGAAAATTCACCTACACTTAGATTTCAGAAGCTGCTGGGATATTGGCTTGTCACTGTACTCATGACTGTGATAACTAGTATAAAAAGCATGTTATGAGAAATTACTAAAAAAGTTTTTTTCTGTGTTTCCATAGAAGCAGCATCAACAGTAATGCAGCATTTGGCCTGCTCTTTTAGTATCTTTACATGCCAATAAGCTCTAATAAACCTGCCATGAAATATTTTTATAAGCTCCAAATTTCTGCTGAGGAGCTATCCAGGAATCTAGGCAAATGACCAAGCATTATAATTGGTTTTGGAGGAAGGATGAAAAAAGGCTTTTGGGGATCTCTTAGGATACTTGTTTGATGGAAAGAGTCAAGAGACAATGCTCTGAATAATGAACAAGAATGTGTTCAAGTAGGATACATGGTTTTAAGTGTCTGCATGTTTTGGTTTTCTGGTCTGTATCCATATTAAAATAAAGTGCTTTTATTAGAGGAATATTGAAAGTGTTTATATTAGAGACAGCACTTCCAGTTTTGAGGGCAATATGAGCTATTTAAAAAAAAAGTAACTTCATTTTAATTACTGTATTTGGTAGCACATGTTTGAGGAACTTACAGAATATAGAAGTCCCAGCATACCTTCTCTTGCATGGTATGAGAAATGATTGACAAAACCTAAAACCCAAAACATGGTTACACTTGTGACTTGATGCTTTTTTGTCCTTCTCCCAGCAGTGGAGTTTAGCAGTATAGAAGGCTAAGGATTATAGTGAGTCTGTTTGTGTCTCTCTTAAAACAGAAGAGGTTTTTGATATGTATGAACCTTCCATTGCAAGTTCAGAAAAATCAGTGTGTCCCATTAATGGTTTTGATACAATAAAAAAAAAAAATCCTGGATATAAATGTATGCTGGTAGCAGATCAAAGTACAAGAAGTCTGAAAGTAAAAAATCAAATACAATCTACCCAAGTCTAGCTTTTGTGTTTTATTATTGCCTTTTGTCGAAGTCTTTACCCATAAAGTATAGCCTTTGAAATTCATCTCATCTGTAAGCACAGGAAATAAAGGGACCGCCTATCATGATCTGGAAGAGGTGGTTGCTTCATTCTCACTACCAGTGAATGTTTCTGTAGAGGCTTACAGGACAGCCCCTCTCTCTGATGGCACTCCACAGGCATGGAGCCAACAACAGTGTCCTCCCAGGTTTTTCACACTTTGTTGTGTTACTTCCAATATAAATCTGTATATTGTTAATTTGTATAAATTTGGGGTAAGTTCAGAACAGAAGGTCAAAGTAGAAGGCAAAGTGCTAAGAATTAGCATTTTATTTTCAAAAAACAGCTGAAAGATCCTAACATGTGAGCCTATTATCTGGGAACTCATATTTCATTTTCTGTCTGTCCAGTGCGTATTTTTCTAGCGGACATGTAAGATAATAAAAATATCTCATATTTCAGTAGTTATTGGGTAGTGAGTGTGACAGCTTTATTTGTTGCCTTATTTCAAACTTCTTTTTTTCTCACTGTCTGTTAGCAATTTTCTTTTTAATTTTAATAACAAAGGTAGATGTTTATAGCCTTCCATATTTCAACACTGAACACATGTTCTTCTGTGTTTAAAAAGAAAACTAAAGAACGAAAAGACTTTTCCTGTGAAACTGACCATTATTGGTTTAGACAGTTTACTATTTAAATACTTTTTTTTTTCAGCTGAATGCTTTCCTGGCATCTTTGTCTCCCTGTCAGAGACGGATATAACAATGCTATAAGTTAATTCTTCCCTTGGGCTTTGAATAGAGCCTGCTTGGAGAGTCACAGTGTTTTACAGCCGTATTTGCCTTAAGTTAGAGCTTATGCTGTCCCTGGATTTGTGCCAGATGCAAACAATTATAGAACCTGCCAGAGTCTTGGGACTGTATTATTTTATTTCCCCTGAGATTTTTACAAGTGGACTCTTGCCAAACTCAAGATCCATTAAACTGCTGAATCATTGCATTTTATGTTGCAGCCAGCTGGCAAGGATGTGATTCCAAGCACTCACTGTCAAGTACCTTGGGTCAGTGTGCTCTCAAAAATGCCCCCTTATGTTTATTTGTATAAGGCCTTGAAGGATGCCACAAGGTGCAGACTACAACATGTAAACAGAGACAGATTTACAGCAAGAGCATCAGCAATTTTTTTTTAATATAAATCAGCTTTTGCTACTTATGAGCTGCATAGGGAAGTCTTTTTGCACCATTTTGGAGCAGACTGACTTTCAGTACAGAAGATTAGTTTGATATTCCAGCCACCCATACAAATGTCAAGAAATGCCCTTTTAAGGACTTTGGGTATGATGCCTTCCCCTCTACCTCTCTCCCACTCCCACACCCCCCTTACCAAGTTACATTTTATTCCAGCTTTGTGGCTTTCCTGTTAGTTACAATGAAAGCTGCTTGCATGTGTCCCTTTTATAGTTTTGGTTTGTGGGTCTTTTTGAGGTTGAGGAGCATTGAGGTATACTTCCATGAAGGACAGCTGGCTTTCCACTTTTCCCTGTCCTTAATTTTTCCAGGTCATGGAACAAAATCTTGACAGGAGAAATGCCTATATATTCATTGTAGAGTTTCTCTCAGCCATAAACTTATCATTCAAGAGATGCTTGTGCTGTTCTTAATGTTTTCCCAAAACGACGTCTGCCTTCATTAGATCATGTTTAATATTAATACACAGCAATTGCTTTTGGCAAAACTAGTGCTCCACTTTCAAACTGCTTTACAAAAAAAGAATAAAATGCACATTTTTACTAGCCTATTTTCTAGTGACCTCTTCATTGGAAAAAAATATGTTATGCAGTGTGATGAATACAAGAAATAATATTGAATCTTGCATTACCTACTATGTATTTCTTTTTATTTTTTCCCCTGTGCTTGTCAGCAGACAGAGCATCCTCCATTATGCTTTCAGAAAGCCTGAGGGTGTTGCACAAGCACTCAGTACAATCCGCAGGAGATTTCTAAGCCCATGTATCTCTTTTACAGCACATGACTAAATGGACTACTGACCTTTGGCCAAGTTTACCTGGAGTAAACTGTTTTTCTAAACTACCTGGAATCTTAACCCTCACAGGGATGCTGAGAGAAAAGACGCGTGCCTTTCTTTTCTGCTGATAAGCATAGTACTAAAGAATGAAGGAAAAATAAACATTTATCTTAGGGCTTGCTGACATCCCATTAATTTGAGAAGGATCATTTTCTTGCTTTCATCCTGGCAGAAAACTTAGCAATTGCAAGCACTACAGTGTTTCTGTGACAAGAAGAAAAAACAGCGTTTTAGAAATCTTTGTAAGATGTCTACCTGTGATGATGCATAACTTCAAACAGACTGCTTTCCATTCTTGTATTGTGATAAATCCCAAAATATCTATTTTGCTTTGCTCTTTGAAGATGTCACTGCTGATTAAAATATGCAGAAGGATTGACCCTCAGATGAACTGAACAGTGAAAGGCAAAGACTTCTGGTTAGATGCTGCAGTACAGTGGATGTCTAAACACATTCTGATTTTACAGCTTTACAGTAATATCTCTATCCTGCCAAAGGTGAGATTGAATCCGAGATGGCCTTACTGTTGATTTGTCACATATGTGAAAGCAAGAAACATAAGCATACTGGTACTTTTAGAAATGCATGGTAGGCTGCCATAGTGTGTCCTAGGAAGTATTTCCATCCCTTTTGACTGGGGGATAGATAAATAATGGAAATATTTCCTTCCACTGACCCATATGTTTAGGAAAATTGAACTAGCTTTATTGGCATGAGCAATGCTGATGCAACACTATAGTAGAACTATTTAGAATGAAAGAAATCAACACATTTTAGCAAACAGATACGTAGGTTCATTTTTTTTGCTATATAGCTGCAGTGGTTCAGGCACTTGCTAAAATCACAGCTAGTTACTGACCTTGTTGCTAGAACATGTCTTGGTGTAACCACAGCTTGCTGCTACCAGTTCTTCTATTTCCTGCAGTTGGAGAGATATAGGATCATAGAATTGTTTAGGTTGGAAAATACCTTTAAGATCATCAAGTTCAACCATTAACCAAACACTGCCAAGTCCACCACTGAACTATGTCATTAAGCACCACATCTGCATGTCTTTTGAATTCTTCCAGGAACAATGAATTAACCATTGTCCTGTCCAGCCTGTTCCAATGCTTGACGACCCTTTCGGTGAAGAAATTTTTTGTAATATCCAGTTGGCCTAGACCTCCCCTGGTACAACTTGAGGCCATTTCCTCTTCCTCTTCGTCATTCAGCTCCTTTCCTGTGTGTTGCCTCCCAATACCCTTTTGCTTGGCTCTAGTTGGGCTGGGGTACATCAAGCCTGCAGCTAGTCAGTTTAATTTAGTGTCCCAGCCTTGAACTTACAACAGAAACTGCCTGTGCTGGATGGGAGCAATACCTCTTTGAAATACTGACATAGAAAAAAGGTTAATTAAACAATCTATTTAATTTTATTTTAGTAGTTTGGGAATTGTTAATATGAGTAACAAGAAAAAAGTACTTTTCCTTATGTTCCAAGACTGAAAAACTGTCTTCATTTGACTGTTACTCAACTGTATAGTTGAGCTTTTATTATGTTTTAGGAAGGATATAGTTCTGCATTTGTCTTATAGCTCGGTTGAAATCCAGGACTGGCTAGATAAAAACTCTGGTGTAACTGTTGTTCACTGCGCAATCAATCCTGTAATTAGGCTGAAGTGCTCTCCTCTGGAAGTGCACACATCTGTGATAGAAACTTGACATATTGTGTGTCTGAGGACCTATGCAGATGGACAGTCTGCCTAGCTCATCCAAGTGCTGCTGGGAGGCTGTACAGGATATGCTACATTTCCTTTGTGTGTGATTAATTTCCCTGTTTGCTCCTGGAGGAAGTAAAAAAGGGTGCTGAAAAAGCAGAAGATTGCTATTGCTAAAACAACTCATACAACCTGGTTCATGAGCTACCATTTATCCAGAGGCAGTTCTGTGCATTCTAGTTACTGACCTTCCCGAGGTATGGGCAAGAATACCTAGCTCAGGCGTTATCACCTGGTTAGAGGTGAGAACAATGAAGGGATATTGTTAGCTGAATTATCCTGGAGCCTGCTGATTGAGTCACTTTCTTCATATAAAAGGGACTGAAAAATATGCCTTGCGAACATATATATAGATAACTCGGGTGCTTCATATATAACACTGTTTACTTGTAGACATCTAAAATCTGCTTGCTGTGGAGCTAAGTTTGTGTAGCTAAATTTAGAAATCTAATCTAGGTCAGTATACATGGTTTTCATGCAGTCTCTGTATCTTTAATATTTATAATGCTATCAAATACGGCAGGAACATTGTCTAAAAGTGATGATAAGGTTGACATAAAGAGTAGGATGCTGAGAATTAAAAGAATATTGGCAGTTACAATATCTGTAACGAAAACACTGAATGTAATTTCATGGCATGAGTTTCAACAAAGCCAAGTGCAGGGTCTTACACTTCAGTCACAATAACCCCATGCAGCATTACAGGCTAGGGGATGAGTGGCTAGAAAGTGGCTCGGCAGAGAGGGACCTGGGAGTACTGGTTGACAACCAGCTGAACATGAGCCAGCAGTGTGCCCAGCAGAGTGCCCAGATGGTACACAAGGCCAATGGCATCTTGGCCTGTATCAAGAATAGTGTGGCCAGCAGGACTAAGAATGTAATTCTCCCCCTGTACTCTGCACTGGTGAGGCCTCACCTGAAGTACTGTGTCCAGTTTTGGGCCCCTCACTTCAAGAAAAATATTGAGGTGCTGGAGNTTACAGGCTAGGGGATGAGTGGCTAGAAAGTGGCTCGGCAGAGAGGGACCTGGGAGTACTGGTTGACAACCAGCTGAACATGAGCCAGCAGTGTGCCCAGCAGAGTGCCCAGATGGTACACAAGGCCAATGGCATCTTGGCCTGTATCAAGAATAGTGTGGCCAGCAGGACTAAGAATGTAATTCTCCCCCTGTACTCTGCACTGGTGAGGCCTCACCTGAAGTACTGTGTCCAGTTTTGGGCCCCTCACTTCAAGAAAAATATTGAGGTGCTGGAGCAGGTCCAGAAGAGAGCAACAAGACTGGAGGGAAAGTCGTATGAGGAGAGTCTTAGGGAGCTGGGGCTGTTCAGCCTGGAGGAGAGGAGACTCAGTGGGGACCTTATCGCTCTCCACAACTACCTGAAAGGAAGTTGTAGTCAGGTAGGGGTTGGGCTCTTCTCCCTGGCAGCTAGTGACAGGACGAGAGGGCATGGACTGAAGCTGCGCCAGGGGAGGTTTAGGCTAGACATTAGGAGGCACTTCCTCATGGAGAGGGTGATTAGGCACTGGAATGGACTGCCCAGGGAGGTGGTGGAGTCGCCATCCCTGGAGGTGTTTAAGAGAAGATTGGATGCAGCACTTAGTGGCATGGTTTAGCTGATGCTGTATTGTTGGGTCATAGGCTGGACTTGATGATCTTGGCGGTCTTTTCCAGCCTTGTTGATTCTGTGATTCAATGTATGAGAATTTCCAGAAATTACTCCATATTGGGGAAAAGCTTTTGGCTTCTTAAGCATTACTTATTATTTATCCACCCAGAATTTGTCTAATAAGGAGATCTGTTCTTAGAATGGCAGAATTGTTTTGTGTTGCAAGTGCTTTATGAATTTTGAAGAAATGCTTTTCATTATTTTATGTGATGACAGTGTAGGAGAAAAAAGATACATACTAGATGTTTGGGTCTTAGTCAGTCTAGTGAGATTGAGGGTGGCTGTGTCCCAAGGTTTTCTTTTCCTCTCTTGACTCTGTGCTAAAGCCTAGGCATTTTGTCTCTCAATAACCGTCTTATACTATTTTACTGATCTGCTCATTAACCTAGCATGATACAATGCAATCGTACACTTGTTGGAAATCTCTGTGCACAGTAGACTAATAAATAATTTCAGTACTGAAGTACATGATTTTATTATCCTTAGTTTAGTGTGAGTAATTGAAAGTGAAGGCTATCTTTGGGTCTTAATTAATGGGATCTCACTCTCCAGGGAGTGAAAGGGTGGCTTTAAACCTTGAACTACCAGGAATATTTCACATCCAGGATGGAATACATGGAACAAATAGTTGTCTGAAAAAACATCCATCTTAACACTGTATTGTAAGAGAATAACAATTATGATGAAGTTATTTATTGGGTTATGTTTCTCTTAAATTTTAAAATTAAATTATTTTGTTTGACTGAATGTGGTGTGCTTTTTTGGTGTATTAATTGAAGAGAAATTAGCCAGAGTCAGTTACAACAAAATGAGCGATGAATTTAAGATCATCTAGACCAACTCCCTCGCTGCTATGAGCAGGGATATCTTTCCCTAGATCAGGCTGCTCAAGGCCCCATCCAACTTCACTTTGAACACCTGAAGGAAAGGGGCATCTACAGTTTCTCTGGGCAACCTGTTCCAGTTTCTCGGCACTCTGACTGTAAATAATTTTTTCCTGATATCTGTTGTAGCAGGTCATTCACAGGTCTGTAGAGGGAAGGTCAGTGGTGTGGATTTACTGTTTCCATGCACACCAACACTTGATCTAATGCAGAGAGATAAACAAGCCCTGCTGTCCCACTGCTTGCTGGTGGCCATGCCACAGAAGTGTGTTAAACTTACAGAAGCATGCTGCACACCATGGCAGCACTGGGGACAGCCAGTTAGCTGTAGGCCCTGACAAACCACACAGTTCAGATTTTAGAAACTGCTTTCATGTTAAGAGGCTGTTTCTGTATGAAAAGCACTCAATACATAATTTGGTGATTTGTCAGTGGAGACAATCTTGAAGAAGAAAAGCTTGGATGGTGATAACAGTCAACATTCTTGTCTCTGTAGTACCTTTTTGCTATTTACAGGAGGCATTGATTGTGGTGTTTCAATGTTTTAGGAAGCATTCTCTTCAAGTGCATGTCTTTGGAGGCTGACCAAATTACAGAGCAGCAGGAGAAAGTACTTTCAATCCTAGAGGAAAAGTTTCCAGGTCTTCCCCCACGAGAGGAAATTATCTCTGTTCTTCAGGACACTCGGTTTAACTCACAAGGTAGTGCAACTTACTTCTGCTTTTCAGACTGTTTACAATTTCAATTATGTAACTATATCAAAATATATCAACTTGTTGTGTGTGGTAAAAGTACTTGCAGCATGCTGTCTTCGTTGACAGTTACATGTATTTAATTTTAAATTAAGGAACTACTGAACTCCTAAATAATCTTGTTTTGCTTTTACGGATATCCTGGGTTTGGCTAAGATATAATTATTTTTCACAAGAAGCTGGGAGAGGGCACAGCCAAAACAGCTGACTTGAGCTATCCAAAGGGACACTCAATACCGTATGACATGATGCTCAGTATATAAAATGGGGGAGCTAGCAACAGGGAGGGGGGGATCAAGGCTCAGGAGCAGACTGAGCTTCATGTTCTGACTGGTGAGCAATTGCATTATGTATCACTCACTTCATATCCCCTTCTTTTAGTATTGTTGTTATTGAACAATAACAATTCTCTCCCTGGGTTGTCCTGTTAAACTTTCCTTACCTCAGCCCACAAGTTACTACCTTTTTTCTTCCAATTCTTCTTGTCATCCCACCAAGGGAGGAGAAGTTAGTGAGCAGCTGTGTGGTGCTTAGTTGTCAGTTATGCCTAAACCATGACAAAAGGTAAGGTAGACATTAGTTTATTTCATGTATTGTTTTTACAAGTGTATACTAGTCAAGATTTCATGTTAGTGAAGCAAAGGGTCAAAATCAGTGTGCCAACCCATGTGCAGAAATTGTGCTGTAGTTGCTTACATGGTGTGAGAGTGGATTTTGCCTTCTGAATCTACATAAATTTATTAAGAGCTGTGTACAAGTGAAGTGAGTTTGACTTCAGACTAGGATTAAGGAAGAAGTGGAGAAATGACAAAATATTCATTTCCTTCTGCTAGAAATAGCTGAACACAGTAGTCATTTTCTAAGTGAACAAAAGTGGCAATACTTCAACCCAAAATCTGGTAGCAGGTCTTTGAAGGGATACTCTGAAAGCCTGAAGAAAATTGTCACATTTTTTACTGTCTTTGTTAAATGACATTTTTTACCAAGTTGTTGCCAAAGAGTCAGTATTGAATTACTGAGATATTTCTTTTTTAGATACTATGCACGGAATCCGTACAGACTCATAATCTTTTCTCGTCATTCTCTATCCACTCGTCTGCAGAAACCTCTCATGTGAATTCAGATCATCAGTCTGAGATGGCTCCCCTAGTTGGTAGTTAAAGACACAGTTTGAGAATGTTGCTTCCTTTGCTCTTTCAGTGAGGTCACAAGCTAAATTATTTCACAGCTATAAATCTTCACGCAGTTCCTCCAGACATTACTCAGGGAATCACAGTTCAAAACTGAACTGAGTGCAGCTTGAATTGGAGAGACCCAATGAAAGTGGCTTGTATGGATTTCAGTTCTTAGTTCAGGCAGTTGCCCGGGAAGATGGTATAGTAATGTTTGTCACCTAGTTGGCCCATGAAGTTTACTGTAGTGTTCAACACAAAGCTTGGGTAAGTAGATACAGTGTATTCATGCTGTCTGGTATTGGCTGCCAGTAATTTTTATTTGCCACACAAGGAGGGCAAGGTCATACACTATTTTGTGTCATAGGTGCTGTTTGCTGTCTATTACAAGGTATTTATCTAGCACTGCATATATTCATATGGCATTTGTATTACTAACGTACTACTGAGTTTCTGAAGTCCTTTGAAGGCACTAATCTTTGTGGAATATTATACATTATGTACTGTTATTTCAGGCAGTATTAGGACAATTCAACAAAAAAGTTCTCAGTTTCACGCAGGAATAATCATTTATTGGCCTGAAGTCATGAATTCATTTGTTATTTGAGGCATAGCGGGCTTTAATGCACCAGAAAGTTTGAAGGTTATTTATACATATTTTCAGAAGGATAGATGCATAAATATAATATATATGTGAATATTAGCCAGTTCATATTGTCATTAGATTGAATGCGGTAGCTGGACTTTACAGGAACAACAAAGAGAGGCTTAATTTCTTTGGCCTAATTTGGTATTGGGCTCCGTTTGAAAAATCAGTCCAGCACATTTTGAATGTTATGCTGCTAAGCTGTAGAAGTCTGTGGACATTTTAATTGCTACCCTGCACTGAAGTATATGGCTTGCAGCTTTCGTTATATGGATATTTGGCTATCATGCATGGTTTTTTGATTGTGTGATATGACCATGTTCCTATACATGATATATATTTATTCTGAGACTCTTTATAGCAATTTAGAAAGACATCAATTAGAGAAAGTTAGTCATGTGTATTTTCAATACATGGTACTAAAACATATCAACGTATTTGGTTGCAGGGTAAAGCAATACCAGTTTTACACAGTTGTTTCTCATGATAATATGTGCTTCTGTTTCTATGGTGCATAAACATCTAGTTGGTTCATTCACCATTTAATGTATATAAGAAAATCCTAACTGGTGTTGGTATTGATTTGTGAGGAAGGTCAGAAAGGTTGAATGACTTTCTGTTTATAGAACATCTTAAAAGATTTGCTTAAACTTAAAAACTTAATTTGCTCATCTCTTCTTTTCTTAAAAAAAAATAATCCCTCTAGTAATATTAAGTGTTGAAACATTAATTTTGGTTCTAATTTTCTCATAAGACATCCTAGCATACACAAGGCTCAACGTTATCAAAGCTGTGTTTTTATCCAGTGTTGCTGCATCTGGTCAAATGTACTGAAATTCCATTCTCTTCTCAAACAGGTGTAACTATTGAGGAAGTTATGCTGAAGGATCTCAAGGAAATTTCAGATGGAGAAATCAAAATAGCAACTGTCACTGTGTACATGACACTAGAGGTAAGAGAAAACCTGAACAATGTAGCTGGTAGACAACCCATTAGTATATGGGGACAATTCTTCAACAAAGACTTTGAGCCAGTTACTTTCTCAAGATTATATATAAGCAGAATGTTCAGTGGTTTAATTAACTATGAGAGAAGCTTTTTTTGCTAGTTATAATGTTTATGAAGTCACACTCTGTACTAAAAGGACTCTAATTTCACAGTTTGGATGGAGATCGGTTTTACTTTTCTTCTGTTACTGCCCTTTGTTCAAACTTTCTCTGAACCCTATTGTAAAGTGCTTGATTAGCTTGATT
>VWZO01006848.1:0-14926 GCA_013396975.1 Bucco capensis | reverse complement strand
CTGTATTGCTGCCTCTGGTCTGATAGGGGCATATTCAAATGGAACCTCCTGGGTTAAAGTCTGTGTGCCCATTGCCCCTTGGCATCACTGAGCAGAGTCTGGCCCCAGCCTCTTGCCCCTACCCTTTAGCTCTTGCTCAGCATTAAGCAGATCCCCTCTGGCTCTGCTCTTCTCCAGGCTAAGCGGTCCCAGGGCTCTCAACCTTTCCTCCTCCCACAGATGCTCCAGTCCCCTCAGTATCTTGGGAGCCTCTGCTTGTCTCTCTCCAGTAGTTCCTTGTTTCTCTTGAACTGGGAAACCCAGAACTGGACCTAGTACTCCAGACATGGCCTCACTAGGGCAGACTAGAAGGGAAGAAGAATTTCCCTCAACCTGCTGGCTTCCTGGATGGAGAGATCTCTCAGGAAGAAACAGTAGTGCCAGGCACAGCCAGGACAGCCAGAACATGTCAAAAACAGTGGCTGATGCAACAAGAACTTCCATCTAACTGAGACTGTTGTAAGTGGAAGTACTAGTGCTGTTGGGTGCCTCGTGCACATAGGGACTTGCTAAAATCATGAGCAATAATCACCATCCTGGCTTCCCTCAGACACAACACAAGCTGTCATCTCTCTTCTTGTTTCCCAGCAATGCAGGTCTCATGGTGTTCTCACCCTGAAACCTTACTGTCAGGTGATGCTTTACACTGTCAGCTTTTGAAGCCACTGGAGCTGCAGGGGGCTGAGGATCACCAGGTGTGTGACTTGGAGCTGGTGAGGGCTGCAATTCACAGTGGTCAATAAGAACAATCCCATTACATTAAGCAGGAGGCTTCTAACCAGCAGCAGACTAAGGATCATTCCCAAAGAAATGGCACAGGATTGCCTCTGTTCTCTGAAATAGCCTGAAGAAAACGCATAGCTTGTTGGAAAAGCACCAAAAAGCACAAAATTAATTTAATTCCATACCTAGGCTGGACAGGTACTTTGATTACAGTAAATTCTTTCCATTTCTTCAAGGGTAAATTATGCTTAGAGTGAGCATCCAGCTGCCAGTGCCTGTGCTGGGGAGTCCCCCTGGAGAAGTCCAATTGCCATGGGTAGAGACATTCCATGTCCTGGTACTGAGGCAAGTATAAGTTCCACATTAGGCCTGGCATTTATTTCAATTACTGCTTGCCTCCTGCAAGCTAAGCAGTTAATCCACAGGCTATTGTGTGACTACACCCTCCAATCAATAGCTGGGAAAACAGCATCTCTCTCAAGTGCTCAGTGTCCTAGCTACCTTGTTTGGAAGGAGAACAAGGCAGCGTTTGGCCAAGCCATCCTTCTGGCTAATGGTCCTGCTTACAAGCTGGAGCATGTGTCAAAGCAGACTCACACCTCAGCCAAGCTGACTTACTGTTAAATTTACAGCATGTAAAGCCTGTCTGGAACTGTGATCACTGATATATTTGGGTTAATCAGATGTTTTTGCTTCTGCTTTGCAGACGTTGCAATGAACAGCTTGGAGAGAAAGGAGAACAGTCTCCAGGCTTCTTCTCAGCCCTGTACTAGGGAAGAGAGAGCTGGCTGCTGTTCAGACCCAGAACTCTAGTGAGTAAAAAGATAGCAAAATCATTCCTGGCTTCCCTACATTCTTTCTTACATTAAGTTGATTTTAGCTGCCTGACAAAGCTGGGCTCATAGAAGACCTAGCTGCTAGTGTTTTGCACTGATTTTAGCCTAGAGAAGGTTTTGTTCTCCTCATTGCCCTCCTGACCCCAAGCACCCAGCTTCCTACTGCCGTGTCACTGCAGGCAGCAGGGATTCCTCCCATCAAAGGTGGAAGGAACACTGACTGAACAGAGACTCCAAAATTTCTCCCCTGCAGCAAATGTTCTCTCATACTCAAAGGCCAAATAGGCTTTGATAGGACTAGAATCACCTGGAATCAGATGGGGGCTTGACTTTTCTGGACACGGCTTGCCCACACTGGTTTTGTGATCCTGCCTCTGCTAACAAACTCTGCTGGGCAAGGAAGGCTACAGAGCAAATCTCTACTGCACCGAAGCCTGCAGCTGTCAACAGCTCCAAAGCACCCAGAGATCCACCAGTGCTCTCTGGGGCAGGAGAGAGCCTCTTCCCATGGCTGGAGCTGCAGCCTGTTGCGGGGAGCTTGGGAGTCTGCCCCAATCCCTCTGGCTCACATAAGTGCTGGCCTGTGCTAGCATTGCGCATCTTCATAGAATCATTATGGTTGGAAAAGTCCTCTGAGATCATTGAGGCCAACTCTGCACCCAACACTGCTATGCCTACCACTAAACCATGTCCGTGAGCACCATGTCTGATACTCTTCCACAGCCCAAAGCTTCAGCATGACCCTTCCAACCTCTTGCCTTTCAGAGACATTGCTGGGGAAGTTATTTCCTACCACAGACCTTGTTAGACTACCAAGATTAACCCCCCCCAAAACCCTTCCCAGGCCCATGGAAATTTCTCTCCCTTCACCACAAGTACTGGCAGACACTTTATCACTGGGTTTAGTGCACACCCAGTGCCAGATCTAACCCACCTCAATGCCAGACTGAGTCTGGTGGCTGCCACATGAACCTCAGCAGGGCTGGAGCTCCTTCTCTGGACATTGCAGTGGCTCAACTGGAGCTATTCCTTTGTGGTGATCTCTCTCAGTAGCACAACACATGAAGTCCTTCATTTACCCTGAGTTGTGGTTAAGGATCTTGTGTGGGGTGGGACTAGGGGCATTTTACTCCAGTCCAGCCGCAAGTAGTTAGATTTCACCCTCCTAAGGTTTTTTATACAGCTTATTCCCACTTTGAGTTCTTTTCCAGCTCAATCTGTGCTCTTCATCTATCAGGTATTCTTAAACACCTCCATTTCTATCCAGCATTTCCTCAACTGTCCCTGAGCAGTTTCTTCCCACCCCTGTTTAGTGGCTTTGGCTCCTGGCAGTCAGCTGGTGCCAGTGAGCTCCCAAACTAGCCAGAGCTGTTTTTAGAGGGACTGTGTGAGATGAGTGTCAGGAGGGGAGCATTGAGCACAGGGTTCAACCAAAGACCAGGATTTATAGCTGGTTGTGACTGGGGAGGGCAGAAGAATTTAAGGTGCTCTACATTTCACAGCAGGGAGGTGAACATTAGAGGCCTTGGCCTGCAGGCATGTTGGCAGTGTCTGGAAGTATTTACAAACTTGTCTCAGAAATCTGGAAGATTTTCTGTTGCTTGGATTCCATAGCTGATTTTGCAGACAAGGTACCAGACAGATGGGACTCTACAAGGAGGTTTTGTGTAACCTGAAGCACCATGTAGAAGGTGAAGCTAGGGAATTTCTGCACACAGAACAGATCCTATTTCCCCTGGACTCTGGGACTCTTTGCTTTTAGTATCAAAGCAATAAACGAACAAGTACCTGAGCTCTTGTGCCTGGCTCTTGAAAATCTTCATGAGACTTGTCAGGTGCCTGATGATGCTCAGTCAGGGGATTTGTCCTATTCAAGGTGAACTGCAAAGACAGAAAGAAATTTGTGTCATCCTCAGATGTTCTCAAAGTCTCTGACAAGCAGGCTCTGCAAAAGGGTCATGAAAGAACTGTATTGAAATGATAGGTCAGCAGCAGCCCTTCTACAAACCCAACCCAGCCTCTCCAGGCAGCTGATGGTTCAGCCCAGTCCTGGCCAAAAAATTACCAGTTCAAGAAACCTCTTGGAATGAAACTGCAATTTAGGGAGACGAAAGGCAGTTACCACATGAGAGGATACTTAATGCATTGGGTACTAGCCTCTGCTTTCAAGAAGAGTTCCGTAAAGGGTCAAATCCTGTGGCCTCTGCAATGTAGGTGTCATACATATATATTGATAACCTTCCTTTTCTCCTCCTGGCTGCCAAAACATGTGAGCAAAGAAGTGAGTTCAAGACACTAATTCCAGGCACCTGCCCTGGTGTAGCATAATAACAGAAGAGAGAAAGGAAACCCAAACTTGGTGTCTTTCCAGAAGAGAGGAGGTCAAACCACCTTGATAACAGCCCATAGACCTTCTTTCCTCCTGACCCATCCTGCAAACCCATTCAATTGTACTTGAAGAAGTATGGACAATTTGGAAAGGTCCTGCCTTTAAGTAGAGATTCTCCATCACCTTCTGGTAAGCTGGGCC
Organism: Bucco capensis; assembly: GCA_013396975.1. Classification (NCBI taxonomy): domain Eukaryota; kingdom Metazoa; phylum Chordata; class Aves; order Piciformes; family Bucconidae; genus Bucco; species Bucco capensis. The sequence continues at coordinate 10,798 of VWZO01006848.1, read as the reverse complement.
AGGGGTTAAATACCCTCACTATTAAGCAGATCCTCACTTCAATGTGTTTTCCAGGCACTTAGAGAGCCCTGTGATGATAAGATCAGTTAAAAACTGAGAGGGATCAGATTTGACTAGAAAAAAGAGGTCAGGCTGAAAAGGTCATAAAATTACACCCAGGACACATCTGAAACTTTCCAGCAAGTCCTCTAGAAATACAGCTGTTGCACAGCCAGTGAAGCTGTTCTAATTAGTCTGAAGGTAGAAGGCTGGCAGTGGGGAGCCAGCTGTGCAGCTCTCCCCAAGCCAAGCAAAAGACCAGCTCAATGCTGCATCTTCCCTCTCTTGTGGTTCCTAGAGGGGCAGTTGGATTCTTTCCAAGGACAGAGGAGCCCCTCTGGCTGCCGGGAGTGCTGTGTGAATGTATGAATTCCATGGACCTTTGCTTTTCTTCCCTCAGCCTCTCCCCCCCTCGAAGGTGGAGGGTGAGATGGCGGGAAGTGGGGAGCAGCATCCCAGCCACTCTCCTCTGATCCATGGGTCCTGCTGGAGGAGGTTCTCTCAGTGCTGTGCCTGCATGGTGCAGGGTTTCTCAGCTCTGCCCAGCTCTTACCCACACCAGACCCTCCAAGGACACTGTAGCTTGCCCACAGGGGCATCTCTGGGCTGACATCCACTCTCCTGTGGCTGTACAACAGCATGCTGAACCTCAACATGGGCTGCACCACATGGGCTCCAGGATGTAACCTCCAGCCACATATGGGGAGCAGGTTTATCACTGAGGGCAGGTACAGTCCCACCTCAGGTGACAGTATAGTCTTTTGCATCAGGCCACACTGAGGTTCTCTCCTCACTTGTGGGGACTCTTCCTTCTCCACATTCTCTAGGGTTTTGTTTCAGCCCAATTTTAAGTGGCTCAAATGATGAGATTTCCACCCCTCCCAGCTCTATCCAGCTGAAATCTCCGCTGGGAGCACTGACTGTGGCTGCAATTCCTATTGTAATCCTTTTTCTACACAGTCCAGCTGTCAGGACCAAGCTATTGACTGACACTCTCAGTCTTCACTGAAGAAAATAAAGAGGATCTGCCTTGATGGAGGCAAGGACAGCCAAGCTGTCTGATGGTAAGGCAGCATGAGCATGGATGACTAGCCTAAATTAAGACTCAAGGAGACTTGCTAGTTTGGGTCTCCGCAAAGGCAGTGATCCATGGTCACCAGAGTCCATCCAGCAATGGAGATGTTCTCTGTCAGGAGCTCTCTCCTCAACTGAGTGAGAAGCAGGAAACCAAAGATCCTCCCCACATCTGAGCCCGGAAGGTGTCCCGGTTTGGAAGGTGACATTGAGAAGTTTCCCTGCTGTGCACTCTACATCTTCACCAGACCCATTTGAATTTCTGAGCCTTATTAAGTGCAGCTTAACATTCAATAAAGGTCTCATTGATTACCTATTTACTTCTCTGGTATTTAACTTAAGGAATGAATAAAGAGGGAAGAGGCCTTAAAGATCAACTAGTTCCAACCCCCCTGCCATGGGCAGGGATGCCAGTCACTAGACCAGGTTGCCCAGGGCCACATCCAGCCTGGCCTTGAACACTGCCAGGGATGGGGCATCCACAATCTCTTTGGGCAACCTGTTCCAGTGCCTAACCACCCTCCAGGTAAAGAACTTCCTTTTAATCTCCAATCTAAATTTCCCCTCCTTAAGCTTGTAACCATAATTTCATGTCACTCCTGAATTGTGCAGGACTGTGTCCTTCTCTTGGGTTTCATTCCTGCTCAGCTGCCGCTTAGCACATTTGCACTTCCCCAGTAGGTGGGTGGAGGGGAAGAGCAGCACAACGATCACAGCAAACAGCTCTTTTTCCTCTGGGAAGCCGACCAACATTTGTGTTTTGATTTAGCTCAGTTGCCTTGCAAATGACTTTCTGCCTAGCTGTCAGACTCTCTGTAAACAGTTTAGTGAGGGTCATCAAAGAAATCCTCCACATGAGAGAAAAATACATGGAGTCATGAGTTGCCGAAGTGAGTGCTCTCTTCCTCCTGCCTTTGTTAGCCATCACAGGAGCTGATTTTCCACTGAGTCACACAAAAACAGACCAGGGAGGTAACAGCAGACAGCACAAACAAGCAAAGGCATCCTGAAGAATTTCTTCTTTTAAGGTTTGAACAGACACCTGAACTTCCTCAGGCATGGAGTGGCACTAGTGATGCAGCTTGATGTCATCTGCCCCAGAAGAAATGGCAACTAAGTGGTGTGCAGGAGCGGAGCTGATCCTGGAGAAGCAGCTGGGTGCTGGGTCAGCCCCTCTCAAGGTCAGATCACCACCTACACCCCTCTCTGTACATTAAAGATTGTCCTGCAGGCCTGCATTAGCAGTTTGGAATCACCAAGGCAAGGAATGACATTCCAGGCCCCTTTACAAGCTCTTTATTCTGGGACAGAACTATGTGTAAGAAACACATTGCATTTTTCTCACTGCCCTTTTATCCTGTTCCTCACATTGAGAATTGGCCTGGAGCAACTCAGCTCAGCAGGGCTGCGTCACCATCAACCCTCAGGGCACTGTATCCTGCTGGACTAGGACACTGTGTGGGTGGGCAAGCAGAAGCAGTTGTGGAAAAATAGCTTTGGGTGCTCTCTCCTCTGCCTGCTAGGGTGAAGGACAACAAGGACAAAAGCCATATGAAGACCTTGGACCTCCCTCCTCTATATCCTGTCTCTAGTTGCTGCAGCACTCAGAAGCCCACATGAGGACTCTTAGAGCTTCCTGTCTCCTGCTGCCAAACCCAAAGAAAGCACAATATTCCCTAGGTCATCTGTTGTGAGGATGATGCTCAGGCTGTGCTTCAGACTTACAGCTGTGACATGCTCAGATGGGCTCATACCATGAATTCTGCTCAGAAATCAAAACAACGCTTCATGTGCAACACTCATCTTCACTCCTTTATTCTTTAAAAAGGTGAACTCTGCCCATGGTCAAATGCTCTGAAATGTCCAGAGTAGTTATGATGCTGTCAGAGTGACACTAATAGTCTCTGCTCAAATTCAAGTTATTCTGTGCTGCATTGTTTTCATCAGGGCTCGATGGCCAGAACACCAACATAGAAGTAAACAGCTCCTCTCTCTCAAGACCCACCTGTAGAAGACTTCTTCCCCACCATGGATGAAATGAGGTCAAGGATGCAAAAGGCACATGGAAATGAAGTGTTTAATAAATTAGGTGTTGAGCTAAAAGGAGCCACAGAGACAAGGGAGATCAGGCTCTTTGGTAAACAAGCAGAAGAAGAATTTGGAGCATACCTCCAGCATGTGCAGCTTGCACAAGGTTTCTGTCATTGTGTGTAGGAAAGGCAAAACCACACAAACAAAACCAGGCCTCGTGATGAGAGCTCTACAGATGGGGATGGCAGTTTTGACATGAGACAGGAACTGCCTTCTGTGCACATGTGCACTGTGTCCAGAACCCAAGGGGAGCCCAGAGCCAGCTGAGAGGTTTCTTGGAGCCTTTGACACCCTGGATTCTTGGCTGCGCTTGACTGTGCTGACAGACGAGTGCAATTGGCAAAAAGATGACATCATCTGGGGCCTGACTCTTTAAAATAAAACAAGAGAAGATGGAATCAATCTTTGCTCCAGGAAAGCTGGTTGCCTGTAGGAGATCCCTTCAGGACATGGCCAAGGAGAAGCCTCTGGTGTCACCCTTCCTTCTGTGTCCATTGCAGGCCAGCCAAGACCTTAGGGACAAGCTGAGTCTAACCACAGACCAGCACCTCTTAAAGGGCTGGCAGAATTTCTGCCATCCAACAACCATCCCAGATTTTGGATCAAGCCCAAAGTGAGCAATCTCTTTTGTCTTTGAGTCACTGTATGCTTGAGTGGGTGACACCTTCTCCTAGCTATGGCTCAGACCAGGCCCTTATATAGGGGTTAGCACTGCTCCTGGGGCAGGCTGGCTTTGGCCAACTCTCTTGCAGGTGAGCATCCCTCACACCAAAGAAAAGAAAAGGCCAGCCATAGGGATTGCTGCTGGGCCAGAGGATGATACAGCCCTGCTCCTCTCCCTGGGTGACTCAGAGGAATGAAACCAGATGCTCAGAAGTCTGTGTGCTTCTTCCTCTCCTCTTTCATTCACTCTCAGCTGTGCTGCTATTCCTAGACACAAGGACCTAAATCCAAGCCACAGGCTTGATATTTTTATAGCAACACAAATGAGTTTCCCTGTAGCCAAAAGTGGCTGAAATCCCAGGTCTGGAACTGTTCTGATGGGGTAATGTCTGGAAAAAAAAAAGGCCAACAAAACAAGAAAGGAAATCTCCAACATGGAAACACTAAATGCTATGGCAACAAGAGGAGCATTAGACAGGGCTTAAAGACACAGGCTCAGCACCAGTTTAAGCACTGAGAACCAGAGAGAGGGAAATAATCAGTAGTTACAATGCTGTACTTTCTCTAGGATGAGGAGATGGGATCCTGTGCCCTTAACCAGCAAGATTTCTGTGCTGGTACTAGACAGACAGGCAGTGTGGAAACAGAGCTCTTCACCCATTATCCCTCATTCCTGAGCCTTCTCTCCAGTCATGTGCTGTAAAGAGAGAGGAGGGAGCATCTCTCTGTGATTTGTTAACCCACTGAGAGGAGCTGGCTGAGCTGCAGCTGCCAAAGCCTCTGCTCTGGAGTCACGGGGAGATTCCTCCCTTCCCTGAAGGGCAGAGATTTTTCTCTGGTGACATCTGACTGGCTCTGTGCTAATTGACAGCTCCCTGTTGGAAATTATGTGTGTGTTCAGGATAGGCTGGGTTTTATCCCAGTTTATCCTGGCCTGAGCTACAACACTCCACAGGTCAACCCCTCAATTCCCTGGCAAAGAGATCATTTCCATACATAAACCTTCTGACTTCTAGCCAGAGTAGCCTAAAGGTGTTTTTTCTTCTTTCTGTGGTTTCCTTTGTGGATCTGAATCTCTAATCATCATGGGACAGTAGTTTCCAGTGAACATCTGGAGAAGAGAGACAGGTAAAAAGTAACCTGGAAGTGCTCAGGAGAAGGCATGGGCTGTCAGAGTTGGGACAGAGGCCGCAGCTCAGTAGATCTGAATTTAATGGGTTTGCAGCCTTCCTTTGAGATCCTGGACAAGTCATTCCCTTTCAGTGTGCCTTCAGGCTCTGCAGTGTCTCTGTTAGAAAGATCACAACCCATGTGGGCAAGGAATCTGTCCTGTCTGCAGATGCAGCATCTGCCATAAGGAGGCTTCAACCTGGGGAAGCTTCTTGCACATAACCATCAGGGAACCTTGGTGTGGAAGGTACTGATTGGCTCTTCCCTTGCAGGACATAACCCTACAAAGCTCAGCACCTGGGTCTCTGGGCTCCTGGAGCTGCCACCTCCTCTTGATGTATGGATAGTAATTTGGGAAGTCATCTTTGCGAGCAGATGTCATTCCTTGTGAGAAATGGAGCAGTTCTTCACTGTGTGTTTAGCTGGTTTGTTTTGTTTTTTTAATTAAAAAAACAAAAAAAATTTGACATCCCAAGACTTTGCTTCTCAGCATCCAATGGCAACGATGAAATGACTCCATCTCTTTCTTCTATTCAGTTGCTCTGAGCATCTCTGTCCCAGACTGGCCAGCTTTCTCCTCCTGTAAAGGTGATGCTGTGTTTCCCCACTGTCCTTGCCTTCTTCCCAGGTCCCAAAAAACATCACAACCTGTGATGAATGACCCTCTCTGGTTTCACCCCAAAGTACATCTGCTTTCCTTGTACAGAAGGAAAGGGAGTTGTGTTCCCTCATTCAAGGACTTGTTCAGCTCCTCAGTGTGTGTCCTGGCAAAGCACCACGAAGAAGTGGGTAGAAGTGTAAATGAGAACAATAATGACAACCTTTTTTCTTTGGCTTCTGTCTCAGTCGATTTGTGTTCCCTCATTTTCAGCATTTAAGGAGGAAAAAAAAAATCCCAACAAAAAGCAGTTTATGGTTTTCAGCATTTAAGGAGGAAAAAAAAACCCAACAAAAAGCAGTTTATGGTTTTCAGCATTTAAGGAGGAAAAAAAAAAACCCAACAAAAAGCAGTTTATGGTTTTCACCATTTCGTCCAAGTTTCCTCCAAGCTGGGGCCAGGTACATTCCAGACAAAGGGATCCTTTTGGACAAAAGTGCTCAGTTTCAAGGGTGGAACATTCATTCCATGCAGCTTTGTTTCAGCTGAGCACACTCTACACAGCTTTGCTCAGGGCCAGGGCTCCTGTCTTACCCCAGCTCACCTGCCCATTCTGTACCCAGGTGAACAGCTTCTGTCTGTGCTAAGAACTGCTGAGGGGCAATGGGAACCTCTGTGACATTATTCCATGGTGCCACCATCACACATTTTGTATGGAGACCATCACTGCCCTAGTCCTCCTTGGCCAAGATGGGATGCTGTTGGCCTTCTTGGCCACCTGGGAGATGAGCTGAGCTTATTTGAGTTAAACTCAGCTCTTTTCCCAGCTATCAGAGATAATCTCAAGAGAGGCACAAATGGGTCCATGTCTCTTCTTTCTTTTTCTAGCTATAAAGAAAGCCTGAAAGAGTTACTTTCACAGCAGATACTCTGTACACAAAAAATTCAGATCTTGTCTCTACTGTTTTTCCTGATAGACTCTCCGGACAGCTTGAGAACTAATAGGAATATGATATCTATGATAAATGTATAGCACAAATGGCTGAGAGAGGAAGTAAATTTTATCTAGGCTGTTTAAAATGCTGGGGTTTGTTAGTTCATCTTTAATGCAAACCCTCTACAGACAGCTGGAGAAAAAAAATAAATCTGCTTGCTAAAGATGCAGCTTAGTCTTCTCCACACACCAAACAGCACAGATATCCATGCAGTTTCACAAGAAAAAGCAATGAGGATGAGCCTTGACCTTTTTGCTCCTTCAAAGGTCAAAAAAAGAGGATGGAGACTTTTTGAGAGGGAGGAAAAGGCCCACTTTTCAGCCCTTTTTTTCCCCTCTGTCTGAAAAAGGAAGAAGAAGAGCCCAGACTCACCTCGCACCACCTTTCTGCTTCTCCTGCTAGCTCAGGAGATGTCAGAACAGAGTTGACATCAGGGCAGATGTTCCTGCTTGGAGAGTGACTGTGGTTAGCAGTCCAGCTGAGTGCCTGACCTTGAGACTGATGCTGGCCTTGAAACACCCCAGATTGTTTAAAGCAATGGAATAACAGCAGCCCCAGAATGGCTCAAGCAGCAGCAGGGTTTTTTTGATAGCCCTGAACAGAGGCACATAACCCAAACAACAGTTTCTACCATGTATCTTTTCCAAAACGACACTAAGGGAAAGCTTGGCCCAGTGTTGCCTCATGAGGTTTTATAACCAAAGGTGGGAAGTAGTCAGATTTGTGCCTTACATCCTGCAGGAATTAGCAGTGCTGTGGAGAATTAAATCAGGGAACACAAGGAAAGGAGAGTGCCTTCTGTTCAAAGAAGGAGAACCCTGCACATTTCATCCAGAGTTCTGCTTTAGAGTGGCACAGGAGAATCAAACACCTCATCTGGACTCCTTAAGGTATGCTTCCTAGCTGCTTGTGGTTGATTTTTCCAGGTTCCTCACTTGCCACCCCAAGGTTGGAGCAGCAGGAGGGTGGGCACTCAGAGCAGTACTGCTCTGGGACTGTTAGAAGAAATTACATAATTTAAAAGCAAACAGACAAAGAAACAAAAGGCAAAAGAAATTGTCTGGGCATCTCATTTTGAACCATGGAAACAAACACCTTTCTGAGCTTAATCTGTCAGCCCAACTGCCTCAGCCTCTCCAGTCTAAAAGGAGACTCGGATCACCTCCTTGCTTAGAGCTATGAGAGAGCATTCATTAACTGCTGGGAGGCATCAGGGCAGGAGGCTCCTTGGAATATCTTTAGAAGGAAGATATTGACAGTCTGCAGCCCTGAATCCACTGTTGCCGTTAAGAGGTTAATTACCTGGGTGTCAGCTTTCAGTCTATATCTAGTCAGGAGATGTAGATGAGAGTTATCCCTCAGAGATGCTGATGTCAAGGACAGTTGTTAACTGTGGGGTTCAGTCTGGGGTCACCAGACAGAGGTCTGCACCAAGGCAGAGTCATGTGTGTGTGGCAGCAGGAGAACATGGATGGAAGCAGAAAAGAAGGGAGGAGAACACCTGGTCCACTGCAGAGATGGTTAAGCCCCCAAGAAATCCAAGCAAGTCATATTTTAATAAAGAATGATCAGGCTTCTGCCTGGATGGAAAAGAAAGCAAGTCATTTCAGAGAGAGGGATCACATCTGCCTCCAGCCCCTGGAAGGCTTCAGGCTTGAGAGCTGTCTGGCAAATAACTGCCTGGCAATTAACCCTCAGAACACCCATGTGTTCATTTCTGCAGACTGGAGAGAGAGAGAGAGAGAAAGAGAGCACAGAGAAGGTAAATGCCTTCCATGGGAATCCTACTATCTAGAGATTAATCTTCCACAAATACATTCCTTGTTCTGGGTAGCTACAAAGAGTAAAACAAACAGTGATGTATGTCTGTGGAGGCTGAAATTAGATGTTCATTGCCTGTGATCTCCAGGGAGTCCCTATTTATTTTGGTGAACATTTTACTAACACTGGGAAAATAGTCTCTATTCCTGAATGTCTGCCCTTCCTCACATTACTAAAGCTTTACAGAATGATGAATCATTCTTCAGTGACAGCAGTGCTCTTATTTCTCATTTGTAATGTAAGCAACTTTGTTGGTGTAGACATTTCAGACCTCTCACAGTGATGGGACCTGAAGGTTTGAGTAGATAGGGGAAAAGTGCATGAAGCTGTATAAGTGCATGATTCCTGCAGTAGAATGAGGCAATGCTGAAGCCATACCTGGGTTGATAAACATATTCAGCACACATAAAGAGGGGTGAGCTGAGACCTAGCAGCTGTGGCAGGTAAAATGAGGTTAAGCTGGCCAGACCACAAGGAACTTGCAAAGGGTCCAAGTGTAGTCTAAAGCAAGGTCTAGGAAAGCAGACAACACAACAAGCAGAGCTCAGTGCAAGCATCAGAAGAGTTAAGTGATTCCTACACTTCTCAGCTATAGGTTAGTTCTCTAAGCTCGGTCATTGATCTTATCCTGATCACTACACTCCAAAAAGATGCTGTGGCACCAGGTGATAGAGGGGGAAAGGGGAGAGGCAGGGATGAAACATTAAACTAGTCTCTTGGTAGCAGTTAAAAACCCCATGAGAATTATCTAACCAAAAAAGAGTAACCTGCTGAATCTAGAAGGTGTTAAAGAGGTATGGTTAGCAAGTTTAAAAGGAGCAGTAGACATGTGTATGTAGACAGGAAGGAGTAACAAATCTAATTGCTAAGCCATCAACACTTTAGGGGTTGAGCAAGTCTTTATTAGTGGAGAACAGGCTAGAACTGTGAGCTGGAACATGTCATCCCAATGAGGTTTTCGGCTGTTGAAATATGTGGTCCTGGTCATTTCTGGAAGCAGAACATGACACAAAGAGGATACTCAGTTTTGTCTGTCCTGGCTCTGTTTAGTGACAATATTTCAACAGACCTATGAACCCTAAGCGTGAAAGAAAAGGAGGGATTGAGGCTTTTTGGCTGAGCAGTTTGCAGTCTGATAATGAAACAGGAGGGGATGCTTCAGGTCAGCCCTGCAAGAGACATCCAGTAACAGAAGTCATCCATTATCACTCAGGGACAGATAGTTTGAAAGCACAAATTCTGGACAGGCTGGGAGAAGCTGGATGGCTCATCATTCTGGTGAGATTTCCATAGAGAGGTTAAGGCATTTGCAAGGCTGCCAATTTTTAAGCAAAAATCTCTAAGCCAGTTTCTTTCTTTCCCTCCCCACACTACAAAACATGATTAGATCATATTAGGAATGTGTTACCTGCCACATCTCAATCCCCAGTTAATCATACTGAGCACTGTGACCTTCTAAAAGAATCTCAAACTGATGAACCTGTTTATTCTGTGCCTATGTACAAAGGAAACAAAATAAAGTCTCACGACTTCTTTTGGAATACTGTTCATTAAGGCATCCTGATTTGTGTTCTCCTCCTCTTTTTGCAGTTGTCGCACTGCAAAGGGAAAGGCTCTAGGAGAAAGAGTTGGTTCCACCTTAGATGAGATCACGTAGAGGGAGGAGATAATAGAATACTAAACACACTCCAGATTGCTGAGAATATGCAGATCTCTGTCATCTGCATCTTACTCTTCCCACTGACTGTGGCCCATGTGGCTTCTTTTGGTTGAGAAAACCATAAAACATTTAAAACAGCCCATCTGTGCTGGCCTTTAAGGCCAAAAAAAGCAGAGAAGGGCTGCCACTGAAGGCCAGATCCTCACCTGGTACCTCTCTGTCACCCTGCTAGCACCTCTTCTCTGCAGAAGAAAGTACTTTGCTTCATGGGGAATGGCAACCTGAACCAGTGCAATCTGTCCCATGGAATGCAGGTTTGTAGATGAAGTCAATGATTGCATTCTACACTTTTTATGTAGCTTGCATTTCCTCACATAAGTTCACCAGGCTGGGGTTCAGTTTACCTTATCTAGCATCAGACATTCTCCATGTCAGTGTTTGCATCAAAGGATCATAGAATGTTAGGGCTTGGAAGGGACCTAGAAAGATCATCTAGTCAAACCCCCTCCTGCCAGAGCATCTAAAAACCCTTTCTAGTGCATGGAGAATAACAGAAAACTCATCCTAACACAGATTTTTAGACGAGTGATAATAAATCACAGAGCAGAAGTCTCTAGTCCTCTAAATTCATCATGAAGAGCACCAACTCAGATCACTATGTGTTATAGTGAATGTGAAAATTGCCCG
>VWZO01006845.1:1209-13478 GCA_013396975.1 Bucco capensis | reverse complement strand
GTGCTGGAGAGGGTACAGAGGAGGGCTACCAAGCTGGTAAAGGGCTTAGAACGTAAGCCTTATGAGGAAATACTGAGGGATCTGGGCCTGTTTAGCCTGGAAAAGAGATGGTTGGCGGGAGACCTCATCGTTCTCTATAACTACCTGAAGGGAGGTTGTAGAGAGGCAGGGGCTGGTCTGTTCTCCCTAGTGGAGAGTGATAGGACAAGGGGAAATGGATGGAAATTGCATCAGGGGAGGTTCAGGCTAGACATTAGGAGGAATTTCTTTCCTGAAAGGGTTGTCAGCCATTAGAACAGGCTGCCCAGGGAGGTGGTTGAGTCACCATCCTTGGAGGTGTTTAAGAGACAGGTAGATGTTGCATTGGGGGGCATCATTTAGCAAGTTTATAGGGCTATGACAAAGGCTGGACTTGATGATCTTCAAGGTCTTTTCCAGCTGTAACTGTTCTATGATTCTACTAGTCTGAAGGCAACAAAAAGAATAATAAAAAAAACCAACAAAATAAAAAATAACAAAGATATTTCATTATTAATACACAGTCAGATTTTATTCAAATCACTTCTAGTTGTTAAAAACATCCAGCAAATTTAAACTAGCAGGAAAACACTTGCTTTTAAATCATATGGACTCTCTCCAATGACTTACAAAACTGTGCAATAGTTTCCACACATCTAAACATTTAAAGGAACATATTTAAAACACAGACATTAATAAATACACACACACACACATATACACATACACATATATTCTTCAGCCTACTCTTTACTCAGTTTCCTTTTGGATGCCTGATATAATACTTCTTCATACACAGAAAAGCAGGTAACTAGAGAGGAAACCTAAATTTCTTAGTATTCAATGGCACCATGCCCCCTATAGCTCCTGTCTCTACCTCAGAGACAAAGTCATGAAGAATCAGAAAACAGATCTTTTTCTCAACCTTACAGAGGACTTGTTTAAAAAAAAAAGTAATTACTTTAAGTGTGGACAGACTGGAATGTTAAGCATTTCTACTTCCAAGTGTTTCTACTTTTACAGGAAATTGTAACACTGGAAAATGTTTATGTGGAAAAGATTAACACAAGAAAAGTTAAGTACAATAACAAAAGCAAGTCACAACTCTTACCAGAAATTTTCGCTAGAAGAGGGCTCATTACATCCAAAGAGCAACATGTGATGGACAGTGTCCATGCTGGCATGAGGCCTAAAGTCAACTGAAAAACAAAATGATAAAACATATAAGCTATCTTTACTCTCAGCATAAGCTACATAAGAACATTTTGAGCCATTTTTTTCTCCGTAATACTAGAAACAAGGCACATATGTCCCCACACTTACCTTCTGCAGTCCACTTACAAGTTTTTCTTAAGCTCACATTCAATGGCCTGTCTCCCAAGCTAAAAAACACTGTACCTCAGTCATTAAGAAAATTCCAAGTTTCCACTCAAAAGTGCAGTTTTAACCCAAAATTTAAATATGACACTTAGTGAACATATCAGCGTATCTTAAACCATAAAATTTTATGGTAAATCATCTAATTTAAATCTAGCATTGAAATTTGCACTTGTAATTTAATAAAACTTTTCTTCTTTTGTATGTCTTCATAAAAAATACAAACAGTAAGCTGAAGTTAAGACCAACTGATAACATGCATTAGTGATATTTTCTTCCAGTATTACACCTGGTTTACATTTTTGCTGCATCTTTCTTAGGACAACAGTTCCAAGAAGAGATTATATCTTATTCTCACTAATAAGTCCAATCCTTTGAAATGGAAAAGAAGATTTGTTCCAAGTCAACACAATCCAATTAGTGAGACAAAGGTGAATGTTCAGTACTCAAATGTCTGTTCCTTATTGCATGCTACAAACAAAACACTGTTTCAGCTTCTCAAACATTCCTGATCCTATTTAGTATAAAAAAAGGGTTTTCAACAACACTGTATTAACACTGACCATGAATGTACAATGATGGCATTTCTAGAAATAAAGCAAGCTGCATTGTGTATCTTCCTTTATTACTACCAAAATGAAGTGTTACATGCAAGGATGGCAGTGGAATTTTCCTTCACGTGAGACTGAGAAGGACCCTGGAAGGTTTTTAACCTTATCCTACAGCAGAAATTCTTAAAACAAGTCACTTCTGCCCTTAAATGTACATAGAAACTAAGAAGCCTTCAAGTAAGAGTCTTAACACAGCAGATGGTGAAGCTGCAAACTACTGAAAAGCTGCTCTGCTCCCAAAGTTTGTGGATTTATCTGCACTCTGAATTCAGTATTTTAACATGGGGCCAAGGCAGGGCTCCTGAAGTGAATGAGGATTATTGTCATTTACTATAATGAACAGAAGATTACTCAATAATTAAATATTTTGTAGGCATGGAGAAGTGCAACAAAAACGTACTAAATGTTACTAAAAAAACAGTAACACTTTTGGTATATATACTAAATCTGAATAATGTCTGACTTGCTTTCCTGACCAAGTACTGCTTTGAATTATGAACTCGAGGAGAAACAGGAATGAAGAGAATATGACATCAGCTTAATCTTAACAGTGTCTTGTTAAGCTCTGTACTACAAAAATTAATTTCTAAGAAGTTTATCTTTACAAATAATTCAATGATATAAAGTTTATATACTTAAAAAAACACCCCAAAACTCTCAAACCAACAAAGTAACAAAATCAATGTCTTCTCTACAATGGAATTACCTTTAAGAAATCTACCATTTTATCAGTGTCCACAGTTTGGCAGATTAGGAATCGCAGGCTTTCAGTACAATGAAGTCAACATTTCTTGGCAATAGGGAAGTTGACATATGCCCTACTAGAGTAACAAACCCACAGCATCTCTGAGTCATGTATGGACAAAATGTAATACATTATCCAATTATTTCAATTTTTGTTGCTGAACATAACAGGCTCCATGTTATTTCTGCAGCACAATCTGACAGACAGGAACTTGCCAAGAGTTAGTAAGAATAAGACACATTTATTTACTAATAAATGTGAGGTTAAGATGTAATTTCCTGGCTGAGTGGCTTGCTGTCAGGCTCAATTCTTACATGAGTGCCTGTAGAGTACCCTTTTGATATTGCTATAACTCAGTAGTGAAAAACTGATTTTTACCAAAGCCTTCAGCTACTTATTCATGAATATTACTTAAGCATGAGGTGGAAGAATAAAACTGCAATAAGCTTTTAAAAGTATGGAACCACACTTTCTTGAAAAAATTACATATTAATATCACTTATTATCTTTTACATATTAATATCACAGCCATTTCATTTCACAAGGGCAAAGAGTATTTTCCTAACATTAACTTAAATGTAAACCAATGCACTCCACAAACAAAACAAAAAAACACTGCCCATTCCAATTTTTCAGCATTTATAGCCCATTGGGACAGAAAAACAACTGGTTCAAACACAAATTTCAGCCTTGACAGCCTGACCCTCCACTTAAGAATACTCTACATGAACCATCTGCAAAAATACACAGATGCATCCCTGAAAAAGGCTTCTAGAGTAAAACTTGCCCTACTCCTAGTTTCATAACTTTGATCAATTCCTTGTTTTGCTAATGTCTAAGAACTGACTCTGAACAAGATGGCAAATTCTGGCACAGTATTCTTTTGAGCTTTGCAGTATGAAATTATACCCATTGTCCCTAAGCATGCAGAATTGTCTTCTGTTCATAAATCTCTAGCGGATTAGCAAAGCTTAAGGCTGAATTCAAAGTCCACCAATATAAATTTAATAAAAAATACTGAAAAAACTTACAGAAAATATTTTCTACTTACTAATAAATGTAGTTTTGGCTGCATACAATGCTAAAAAAAAAAAGTTCTCTCTTCCAAAGCCCTTATATTTCACCCATATGCAACAAAACTATCCTACTACAGGTTTATAAACAGAATCTCCTTTTCCAAACTGTTTTGGAGAAGGAAAGAAAAGGAGGTAAAACAGGAAAACAAAGTAAAAAGAAAAAGGAAGAAAGAAGTGATGCTTGGTCAAAATGTAAGGACAAGTTGCAGCAGGGGAGGTTTAGATTAGATCTAAGGAGAAATTTCTTTTCTGAAAGGGTTATTAAGTCTTGGAATAGGCTGCCCAGGGAGGTGGTGGACTCACAGTCCCTGGAGATGTTTGAGAAACATACAGATGCTCTACTTAGGGACATGGTTTAGTGGTATGTTAGTGATAGGTATGGTTGGACTTCATGATCTTAGAGGTCTCTTCTAACCTTAATGATTCTGTAACATTTGGTCAGAAATGTATCCTTTTAAAATGTTAAAGAAAAAAAAAACACGAGAAAGAAAGCTTATTCACTCAGCAGCATTATGTACAAACAAACTAAAGGCAGAACAACTTTACCACTGCTTTGTCTCAGAAACCCAGGTTATAGTTTTAACTATGTGTATTTATACGTCCTCATGTGTGTGCTCTTAAGAATACATACTGTCTTCTCAATACATCACTGAACAGCAACCCAGAATGACAGTTCATGTGTTCGCTTCTACCACAAACTAAAATAGTAATTAAATATAATTACACCATTTATTGATAATGCAATGAGGGCAGATTCTGCTCAAACCATAAAAACCCTGGCACTATCCATTTAAAAAGAAGTATTTCACTCTATTTCAATCTTCTATGCTTATTCAAGCAACAGAAAATACACACATACAACAAAGTTAATAGTTTCAAAACACTTAATGCTATTAAGTATTTCAGGAAAAACTCCACTAGGCATCTATGGGTAGGATAAGCTCATTAGCCTTCTGGCAGTAATCCTAGGAGAGGAACAACTCTGATTCCAAACCCGGGCAGATGGACCTCATTTAGCCCTGTAAGGCCTTCCATCTAAGAGGTTAAAGCTCCATCCTAAGGACCTCGCTGCCAGCATCCAAGCTTGCTAGGCCCTGGCAGATGAACCTTAGGACTAAAGGGTGGGTCCAGCTCTGCACATGCTGTGTCTCACCTAAAAAAAATCCACAGCGCAGGCTCAAGGGTGCTATCCGCTATCCTCTTTCTATCAGCGCGCTTGTAAAAGGCAGTGATGAGGAGTGTGGGTGGAGCCCTCCCTGGATCTTCGTTCGCGAAGCCTAGCCACGATGATGACAGCCACTATGCATCTTATTTCTCAGATGATGATATCTATTGTAAAAAAATTTCCTGAGAAGACTTAATTTGCTATCCAAATATTTTGTAAAACAGGTCATTTTCTGTCAGAGAGCTATGGATTGAAATGGAGCAGACAGCCATGAAGGAACCGAGAGACAGGAACGAAAACTCAGAAATGTCCGATTTCATGGGAAGAGTTGCTGAGTTTGGAGAATTGGCTAGAAGGAGAACAGCAAAAACAAAGAACTCCAGTTTCACACAGCTGTGAAATGTTAGAAGTATAGAAGATAGCTTAAATCCAGGGGATAGTCTTCTCAAGGTTATATGCTATGCAGCTAGCCTGAAATACAATGGAGTAGTTAGAAGACCTTTGTTAGGTTAGCTGAGCTTGTTGATTGTAAGCGGATAGTGTGAATAGAGGCAATGTACTTTTCCTGTACTCTCTTTTGCAGGTGCTTGATAGCACTGTAGTGCTAGGGGGAGGAGCATATAAAAAGGCTGCGTGAGAAATAAACTCTGCTCTCTTTGCACCTCGCATCATGGTGTTCTAGGGGTCCATTTATTGCCTAAGCTGTCACAACTTTCCATTCTTTCTATTCTCTACAAATGGATATGTTTGAGTCTACTCTTTCCAATGCCTAGATAACTTCTGTTGATTGTGGAGACTCCAACCCGACAAATCTTTTCCACTGAAACACTTCCCTATGAGTTTACTACAGTGAGATTGAACATATCACATGCTTAAGACTGACCACATACCTATCTATTTTGGTGGAAGGGACCAAAAATTAAAAAAAAAAAAACAAACACAAGAAGTTTTGTTTTATTTTCAAGGCATCCAAACATTAAGATGTATGCTATGATGGAAAAACTTTATGTTCACAGAACATGGTTTGTTTGTTTCCTTGTTTTTAATTTTCTTATCAAGCTCCTCTTACTCTTCAGAGCTCCACCTGACAACTAGAATAGTTTCTTTGTCCAGACCTAATATGCTTTGTAATGACATGTACTTAAGCACAGTGAACAGTGGGAAGGTGACCAAATCCGGTAAAAACCTGGTCAAGAATATGCAAACATCTAAAATCTGGAAGTTTCTCAGTCTTCAGAGAAAAAAATGAGTTGCCTTGCATGATTCACATTGAGACTTTGCATATACACCACTTTAAAACAAATTCTTGTAGTAGGCTTTTTAAATATACACACCAATGAAAGACATTTATGTGGATTTAACATATTTGAACACCAAATGATAGAACAAAATGTGAAGCAATCTAATAAAGAATTGAATTATGAAATTTTGCAACTCAGTGAAGCTCACTTGAATGCAGAAGAGTCTATTGCACGCACTGCACAGCAAGTATAGTTTATCAGAGAATGAACACTTTTATGCTCATTTTTCCTTCCAAGGAAAAAAAGTCAAAATGTGAGGTCAGGTTCTGACTTTACAAAATAGATGTACAGAAAGCACTGAAGAAAATTTACTCAATTTTTTTAGTTACTAAACACGAAAATATAAAGACAGTATCTCAAAAGAAAATTTACATGGAACAATAGCCTCTATAATACACTACAATAAAAACTACATAGGATTCCCAGCACATTTATTTTAAGGGCAAATATCCTAAAACAGAACAAAATAGCAAAGAAAGAAAAGCATAGACATTTTAACTTCTCATTTTCTTCTTTTATTTCAGTTTATAGCAGCCAACTATAAACTTACTGCAGCCAACACTGACTACAGGTGCATAGGATTTACAGCCTATACCAGCAGGTAAATAAACACTCTGGTCAGTGGAGCAGAAGTAAGTATCCAGTGAGAGACAGAAAGCCAGTATTTTACAAAAGCATCTGTTTAGTACTGACTGCCAGAGGCATACACCTCCATTACTCATTAATTAATTCAGACACAGTTATCTTGACTCTAAGTACCTCTCTCTAGTTTCTGCATTAGCCACAATGAATATATTTTGAAAGCCCTGACAGTCAAAGATTAAGTCAGTATGAGTCAAAGGAAATAAAATGCTGAGGTTAATCAAAATGGCTTACTTAGGTTCTTCCACTCAACTAATACTCACCTACATAGGCTTCATCATCCACTGACAGGGGTACTGACATGCAGAGGTAGGTATCGGACTATTAAAAGACAAAAGAACAGAAATAATCTTTAAATTTGGAATATTTAGAATTAAAAGAATAGAATCAGAGCATCAAAATTCTCTACATTTTCTTAAGATGAATGTGGAAATACTGAACAAACTAACACATGAAAATTATATACTCGTAAGCCTTAGCATTGTATTTGTTTTCAGTGGTTACCAAACACTGCCCCTTCCCTGCCCACTAAAATTTTGAAGGGGTAACAGTACCCTCTCAATATCCAAATAAACCAAATGAATCAATGAGTGAGCAACATAAAGTGAAAAGAATTACTGAGCTTCTGATACATTCTATGCTTGATATGCACTACTTTCTCAGTATTTATAAACTTACTATAATCTGTGAATCAGTGGCACTTCAGTGGAGGGGAACATGTTGATCTCTCATGACAAGAGATAGGACATGAGGAAACGGTATGAAGCTGCATCAGGGGAAGTTCATATTGGACACTAGGAAAAGGTTCTTCACTGAGAGGGTGGTCAGTCACTGGAACAGGCTCCCCAGGGAAGTAGTCGCAGCACCAAGCCTGTCAAGAGTTCTCTCAGTATTGGACTCAATGACCCTTATGGGTCCCCTTAAACTCAAGATACTCTATGATTCCACGACTTCATAGCTAAACAGATTCTAGATATAGCAGAATTACACTCTATTCCAAGATTTATATAACTGGATCACAAAGTGCAAAAGTGCTGGGCCATTGTAACAGCAATCATATATGTATTTTTGATTCATGCACCTAATTCTGTTAAAATCAATGAAAATATTCTTCCATTGGCATTCTAATAAACTTCATGTCTTTTATAACAAAGAAAAAGAACAGAATCAATTAAAAAAGGAAAAACTCTCATTTTCCTGCCTAAGCACTGTCAAGGATCAACCTTTTCCTGGAGCAACTGGATAAATAATCTGCATACCATACAGCGTAATGGGCACTCCAGGGAGAAAACTTAGCAAGAATGTCCTCCATGATGCTACAATTGCTTTTGTTGCCTAAGACTTTTGGTTTCAGTATAAAATGCTCGGTATTTACACCTTGGAAGTATTCCTGGATTAAATATGAACCAATTAACATGTTAACACAGTAAACTCTGAGCAATGGCCAGAAACAAAACCCGTTTTTTCCATCTACAAGCACACTGCTAACTATAAAAGAATCTGAAATATAAAACAAAGCCTTTGAGAACAGTAAAACCTAGAGATGGCAAACCTACTGAAAAGAAGATTCTTTCTTTATACCTCAAAAAGCCAGCCCATAAATCACAGGAATAGCACTGAATTACATTTCTTAAATGCATGTGAACTACACTAAAAAAATGAAGTTCATCTCATCTTTGTCAGCTAGATGAAGGGCAGGTCCTACAAAAGCATCTGCTTTACTGAAATATTTTTCCAAAGATGATGTAGAATATCTAGATTACTATTACAAGTAATAAATGCATGCTTATTTACATCTAAAAGAGCTATAAAGTCAGCAATGCTGCTATTAGGTTGATAGCCACGCTATTAACTATTTTGAAACTTTTTTTTTTAAAACTTTCAAGGCTGTTGAAGAGAAGAAAGATGTCAACTACTGGAAAGATGTCAACTACACGCATTAATTAAAAATCTGGGAAGAATTTCACTATCAAAAGGACTATACTAAACAGATGAAGATAAAATTCGTGCTGTGGAAAACTTCAAAACAAAGACACTGCAAATGATGTGGAAAGTTAAACCATTTTTGGTGTTATTGCTGGAAAAAAGGAAGGGTGAAGAGAGGGCAGCTGATAGAACTGGCATGAATGTCTTTTCGTACTGTAGTTACATGCATTTACAGAATGAACATACTAAAGCCTTCCAGAAATATAAAAGGAAATATTCTGCCTTTTCTATTTAACCTGGGCTCAGAAGCAGATTTTTTTAAACAAACCTTTATTTAGAACCTTATCTGCAAACTTTGAAAGTCAATGGTAGCACTGCTTTGTATTGCAGCATAAATAAACAGTAGATTCTTTGCCTTTCAAAACAAATTGAATTTAGAAACAGCAAGGACCACGAGTAAGGACAACATGTATTTTTTAAAAGTATCATTTACATAATTAAATTAGTTATGAACAGAGTATTAGGACTTATGACAGGTACAATGGCTAAGATTTTATAACTTGTTTCATAACATCTACAAGATGCACTACTATTTTTGGGTCTTTCTTTCTCTAAACACAGATTGTTAACTGGAAATGACAGATCTATGAAAATGATGTTGTGCTACTCATTACTGGAACTGTTGCAGAACTCAGTCATGCCTTTCTGACTCAGTGACACAGCTACAAGTTGCAACTGCCACAGTTAAAACATTGTTTTTTCACATTCTTTGTCTTGTCTTCAACACCAATGCACTCTATGTTGTATAAACAGTTTAGAAATACGTTTCAAAGCAATCTGAAGTAACTCAATTTCATTAACGAGAAATCTTGGCCAGCAGTCACTTTAACATGAAAAGCCTATAGATGACCAGTACAGGCAAAGCATTGAATTGTTAAAATTCCAGACTACCTACAGTGTAGTTTCATATCTCTTATCACTTCCTTCAATTCCATCCTACTACTCACATTGTTTTTAAAAATGTTATCTCCTCTTCTTCCTTACCATAATGTACTTTTCAAAATCAGAGAAACCAGGAAACAAAACCCGGTTATTCTAAATATAACCCTTTTCAAATGCTTCCAATAACTTCTTAAAAGGAAAGAAGCATAGTGGGAAAAAAATATTCCAAGATTATCTACCAGTTAAAATTTATTTAACAAATTCATGACAAAAGGAACAATCACTATCTATTACATATGATAGTCAGGACTAAAACTCAAAGCCCACAATCTCTCACTTACTGTAAATAGGGAGGGTATGTTCTAGTTTTCACATTACTACTCTCCTATCCTAGTTCTTACGGTCTTTTTTTACGGTCAGTGTGGTCCTTCTGAAGTCCCTTCTTCCAGTCACTAGGGACTTCACCTGACTGCCAGGACTTCTCAAATATTATTGAGAGTGGCTTGGTGACTACATCAGCAAGTTGTGCTAACTATGTAGATGATACAAAATCTTCTGGGGTGTCTTCTGCCTCCTCTTCCTGTTTGGAAATGTGTACATATATCCTTTATGAACCAAGTTTATTTCTTACTGATTTTAAGCTGTATGTTAGCTGTATGCCTCTACATGAAGAGAATTCAATTCCAAAACAAGAATGTAAATGCTCATAATCTAGGTACCACCTTACTGGTAGTACCAAAAATTCATGTATGAATGCACGTAGATGGTTAGACTTCATGGAAGAAGTTAATTTTCAGTATCCGTTTTCAGCACGTATTGTTGGGCAAGGTCGAGTATCAAAGACCTCAGAAAATAAAATTAAATACTATTGCCTACAGTGATACTATGGAAGAACTCAATTCAGCAGCAGTACTCCCTCAGAATTTTCCTTTCTTTTTCCAGCTTGGAAATATTTTTGACTAAACAACCAAGGACTCCACCTCTTCCAGATCAATTGCTACATAAATATTCTGATTGAACAGCTACTGTATGTCACACTGGTCATAAACTGTAAACAAAGAACTGGTTAGTTCCATTAGACATCTCTCTGTTAGCTAGCTATAACTCTAGGTAAGAAACATGTCTGTTGTGTATATCACCAAGAGAGAAACAGGCCAGAAGAATTCATAACAATCCAGCTGAAGGAAGATTTTCTTTTCACAAAAAATAAATGACAAACATACTGGTGTTGCTCTAAAGACACCCTCTCCATTCTCTAGAATTTAATTAATTCACCAATAATTTCCATTCCTCCTCACTTTTTTTCTTTTTCTGTCTTTCCCGTAGAGCTTATTATGTTTGAGAACTCAGTAACTACAAGTAGTCATAATCAAAATAGTGATAACCCCTCCAGAAATCCCTTAATAAAGCAATTTAGCAATTGCAGTTGTGTCTTGCTCTTTGATTTATTTTTGCATCTTTCATGAAAAGAAATAGATTTGCAGCTAGCAGAAACCTATGTATCATAGAATCATAGAGTATCTTGAGTAGGAAGGGACTCATAAGGGTCACTGACTAGTCCAGTTCCTAACTTACATTCTTATATAAGCATCAGTATGGACACCATGGACTCACAGCAGATCCACAGTTTATGATAAATACATTTGTCTACAATTATGGTCAAAAGGTATACAAAGAGACTGAACTAGAGGGAAGCCACTAAAGAAGAATTTTGCCTCTAAAGACGATTCTTCCTTTCAATGGTCTTTCTGCCACAGAAATGAACTAAGAGCACTAGAACTACAAAGCTGTCAGTTATCTCCTGTGAACTGCAAGAAAACAAAGATCGTCTTTTCTGCCATTACTTTTTGCTCAGTTTAATTTTTCTAAATGGGAACCAAGTTCCTGTACAGTTACTGTGGGACACTGTGGAAAGACGAAGGGAAATGAGGAGAAGGGTGGGTGAGGCTGAGAAAAGAAAATTAGCTTAAGGTAAACTTTGAAGTATATAAGGGTAGTTATTTTCACTTACCTTTTTAGGAATTAACTTGGCAAGTTGCTTTCTGTTGCTGTCTTGCCCCATCCTTCCCCCAAATCTACACTAGACCATAGCATTTCAGTTTATTATGTTGTCTTGGTTTGATCAGACAATTTTTAGGAAAGACCCATGATAAAAGAGCCTCCCCCTCCCAGGATAAGGGAACAAATATAGAATGAATACACATGCACACCCGAGGCAAAGTGATAAAGAATAACTTTAACCAATAAATAGATATATAACAGTGCAAATACAGAAACAGGTAAGAAAACTTCCCAGGTCACTCCCCCCTCACCGTGCCATGAGGTTTCCCCCTTCCCACTCCCGATAAAACCTGCAAGAAATATAGTCTGGTTGGAGTGGGAAGAAAGGTGAGCTGAGCTGAGCTGGTGGATGGAGCCAGAGACTTGGATGAATGAAGAGGAGAAGTCCCAGTCTAGATGGAAAGC
>VWZO01006817.1:0-50726 GCA_013396975.1 Bucco capensis | reverse complement strand
GGTGAGGGGACAGGGGTTGAGGGAAGCGGAGTGGAGGAGAGGGAGCTGAGGGGAGTGGAAGGGATAGGCCGCCCCGCGCGTTAGCGGGAACGGGCGCGGCCTGTCCGCGGCGGGAAGCGTGCCGCCGCCATGGCCGCCCGGGGCCTGCCCGGCGCTGATCTGGTCCCTCCTTCTCTCCCCGCAGGGCATGCGGCTGCCGCGGCTCTTAGGGCGGCTGAAGACGGCGGTCATCGGGGTGGTGCACGTGGGAGCGCTGCCAGGTAAGCGGTGGCGGCAGCCTGCCGGCTCTGCGCCCGCCCAGCACGGCCAGCCGGCGGGACCGGACCCTGCCGTCCGCGTCTCGGTGTCACGCATTAGCCAGGCTGCGGCCCCTGGAGCAGAGCCCGCGCCCAGGAAACCTGTCCCTTCAACCGCTGCTGTTGGCCCATCACGAAGTGCCACAGGCTTGGGCATCTCTCCTTTCTAGAGGTAAAGGAGGCAGGAGACGCTCCCATATGGGGAGCTAGACTGAGAAAACATGAGGTTGGTTTTGGTGAGCTCTCCACTGCTGTGTATTAAGGGCCAATGGTTAGGAGATTACACAAATGAGTATTCCAACAGGATAGACTTGGATAGAGCTCACAGATCCTGAAAGGCGACAGTAAGCTGAAACAACAGTTTCAAGTGCGAGTTGAGTGGGTACAGCGGATCTGTCACTTTCAGCTAAGGAAAGAGATGCCACTAAGGCATGTCACAAGGAGATACAGCAGTCTTTTAGCAAGTTTGCCCTGTTCCTCCCTATTTCAGTACACCAGTTCCTATGGTTATCCAACCTGAAAGCTGTTACTGTATGTGGTTTTGGTTTGTCTGTGCTCTGGGGTAAGCAGCATTATTCTTGCAGGAACACCAAGAAATTCTCTTCCATTGATCCAGATTACTGATCAAGCTTGTCAAGAGGCAGAAGCTTACAAGGATGCTGGAGTTGTAAGTTTTGGGTTCCTTCTTCCTATGGCTGCATTTATACATAGCTGCTTCTGCACAGCAAATATTTTAAATTGAGCCTATAATTCATCAGAAGCATCTTAAACCACACTGTTTAGGAAGATGTTTTAATCTGCGTCTTTTATTTCAACATAGTATATAGGCTTTCTAGATGACAAAACCTAAAATTAAGGTTCAGGTACGCTCAAAACAATTGAAAAAGCTTAGACTCAAGTTGTGGAATTTAAGTTGCTTAAGTTGGATTACCATCAATTTCTAAGAATCAGGTCAATTTAAGGGGAGTGAGGTGGGTGGGAAGGGAAAGTTGACTGCAACATGGATGGTTGCTAGCATTGTAGGTACCTGGCTGTAGGATGCTTCAGCATCCAGTTTGAGAAGCCACTGTGTTTTTCAGCTCTGTACGACACTGGTTTTGTGAAGTCATGGGGATGAATGCCACATGCACAGCTGAGGCACAATATGTGCCTCAGTCACTTGTAGGGTGCAGGATCACCCTGCATTTGTGTTTGTACCAAAACAGTACAGATAGCTTGGTAGCAAATTAAAATAAGCTTAGACCCTTTTCTTCCCTCTTCAACCCTCTCCTAGCCAGCTGGCAGCAAGCACGCCTGTTTTGCACATCTAGAAGAGAAGGCCCAAAAGGCCAGTCTCAGCCAGAGGAAGCAAGTACTGCTGTCTGAATTGCCATTGGACCTAAAGTGGTGTAGTAATCTTCATAAGTCAGTAGACTTTAACAGGGTGTGTGTCCTTTTGAAAGGTCAGATGTGTTTTAAACATTTCATTGCACCTTGTCTAAGGGTGTTGATGTGCTTTTTCTTTGACCTACCTACAGTATTATGTATATTTTCAAGCATGGTAAGGTGATGTCCTAATGTCCAAGGTTTGAAAGTGTCTTAAATGAAGCAGCAGTCATTGCTCTGAGCTGTTGTTTTCTCCGAAACTTTAATAACAAGCCAGGTTTTAATGGCACAAGTTAAAATGATGCTTTACAGATTGAATTTAGCTTAGCCTAAATTACAGAAGACAATGGTCAAAATGCAAAACAAGTCAGACAAAGTAGGTTGTGGGTAGAGCACTAGTAAGGCTAAATTAGGAAAGAATCCCAAGACAGAATTGTTGAAAGGATCAACAGCAGTGTGGAAGAATGGTTTTTATATAGGTGGGCTCCAGTGCTTATGAACAGATAAGCATGTGCAAGATGTCCACCCAGTGAGAATATATTCTAACTGCAAGTTGTACAGAATGAGTAAGTTTTCTTCATTTTCATGTCTGTTGAAAGAACAGGTATGCAACAGCTCTATTCTGCATTGTGACTTTATTTTGTCTTTACTGTTACAGTATCAACATGAGCTATAATGTGATTTAAACTACATCAGAAGAGTGGCAAGGAGTAGTCTCTGTCTTCCTGTGTTAGAGGAAGTGGTTACACAAGTGATCTGTAACTGGTAAAGCCATTGCCCCACACTCCAGTGTTTGTTTACCCATTTCCCTTTCATACTCATTACACACTGAAACCTTTAGCAGCAGGGAGAAAACACCAGATTACCTAAAGGTGAGGGAGGGTACAGAAGCAGTTACTTTCACTGCTGACATATACAAAGTTGTTAACAGTTTTAAGACAAGCTTTACAAACAGTACTAACAAAAATTTAGTATTTGTTTCAACAGTTGTAATAATTTCTGCTATTCCAGGTCTAACTAGTTTACCTTTTCTCCTACTGCACTGCAGTCTCTGAACTTGAATATGTTTTGAAACCTATCTCTCAGGTAGAGAGTTGAATACAGTCATTTCTCTATTCATTTGGACAAATTCAGGGCTTAAAGTTATGCTTAGTCTGTTTCTTGTAGAAGTCACAAGAACATCAGTGTACATTCTACACCAGTCTTCATTCTAAAGGCCTGTACACAATAATATTACAGCAATATGCTGAACAAATCCTTTATTAATGTCATAAAGGCCAGAGATAATCTGGAGAGCTTCCATAAACAGCAGTATAGTTTTTTAACATTTTCTGCAGTTTAGTTTTTCCTGGTACTTCAAAAGAAGTGCAAGTTTTTGTGATAGATACTTCAGGAACTTCCTGGCATTTGCACTGAGATCATCTCTCTTCCAAACTATCTTACGTCTGTAATGAGAGTGTATTTGGCTTTCCTCCTCAGTACTCCAAGTGAGCTGTTATGCTATTTTTCTTGGGGAAGAAGAGTTACAAACTAAAAGTTTTTTCCATGGATGTTTCTATGGACACTATTTCCAAATGCTGCCTACAGTAACCTTTAAGAAGAGAACATAACCATGTTGCTGCTACTAGATATTTACGCATTGTCTCAAATCACTTGAATTGGTTTTAGTATTTAGAAATAAAGTATATGGTCTTGTTCACTCAATACGCATTGCACTTGGAAGTAAATCCTAGTGTATCCAGGAAAAGGTGACTTGTCTGGCATGTTAGCAGTTTAACATAATGAATATGAAAAATTTTGTGATGTTAGAGCACAGTAATGAAAACAAGTGAGTGCTCAGATAGGAAGCCATCTGTGCTCAAAATGCGTATACTTTGTACTTGTATGTTGTTAAACAATGAAATTCTCTAGACAAGATTTTATAAGCAGCAAGGTATGATCCCTCCAACTTGTATATGTTTTTGTTTAAGAAAAAACAAAATATATAGTCTAATTAATTTGTATTAATTCCATTCTGCCTGAGTGACTTGTAGCCAGAAAAGAGAGCCCAAGTTCCCTCTAACTTCATTGATATAGATCACTTTACTACTAGCTGCTGTTACCAAGCTGTAGCTACTTGAGTAGCTGACATTGAAGACAGTTAGAGATACCTAAGTAAAACTACTACTTAAAAAAATCCCCAAATTTAAGCCGCATGGCATTGCATACATAATAATGCTTCCTACCACACAAAATTTCAGGCTTGCTTCTTCCATTGCTGTGGCTGGAGAAGCATTTATTGCTATTCTGATCCTCCTGACACTTCTTTTGTCTCTGTACGTGGAAGGAGAGTTACTAGGATATGTTTTATATTGATTTTTAAAAAAAAATGAAGAGTTTTAAGTCTTCTTTAAGTACAGTAATAATTAAAATTTGAATTACTTAAAGTTTATAGTAATTGAGACAGAATAAGCTAGTATTTCTTCATAGAAACACATAGGTAGTTATCACTTGGATTACAGAGATTAACCTTTCAAACCTTAGCTATATTACAATAAGATAAAATAGCAGACAAACCTCGCTACGGCTACCTCCTATAGTACATACAGGAGAACATAAAATACCTATTTACCTATATAAGGCAGTAACCTCTTGCTGTGGAGGTAGAGTTTTTAAAGGGCTTACAGGGAAACTGTGGCTGGACACAGCAAATAAATGCTCTGCAAAGGCACCTGATTTCCTTTATAAGGGGATGGTGTACACCTGGGCTTATGTAATAATGAGTATGGTGTAACACGTCCCTCTAATTCCCATTCCTCCTGTAGAAGAAAACAGGTTTAATCTTGCAAACAGTTGTATTATTAGTATGTGTGTGTTTGTAGGGAAAGCCTTCTGTTACGGAAGATACTGAGGCTAAAGTTGCCCTAGATAAAAGTCCCATTAGGTAGCTGCTGTGTTCAAGTGTGCATGTTTGTTATATCTGTTGTGGTTTATAGTCTTGTGACTATTTTTGAGGCTTTTCTGCTGTAATATGTGTGTTTGTGATTGAGGTGTTTTTAAGAGGTCATTTCTGTAAGTTGAATAAAGCTGAGGAAACTATTTTTGTATATAATCAGACAGCTACTTAAATGACCTATTTTCAGGTAGCTAACTGTGAAACAAGAGGCACTTTGCACATATGTACCACTAGAGAAGTCATTCAAGGTAAGAAGGAAATATAATAAGGCTATTATATGAAAGAAACCCTTACATCATGTTAACATTCAATGGAAAAGGAGCACAAAAGGTATTTGCTAGAGTTTTATCTTTTACTTTGCAAGGTGAGATATAGTAGCTGCTCCCATAGACGTCTGAACTAGTAGTTTAAGTTCCAGGAACTTTGATTTAGTGCATCCGTTTTCTTGCCACCATTTTAATTAGCTGTCTGATAGTACTGAAGTCTGTTTTATATACATATCAGTTCAGTAAATACAGAAATCTGTCGTGTTTTATTTTTATATAAAATATGAAAGCTTTGAGTTGATGCATCTGTAATTCAGTTCTGTATTGCAGAACATATGTTGTTCTTTTTTTTAATTAAACAAAACATAACGTGCAAAGAACATAATCTTTGGGATGGTACCAAAAGAGTAACCCATTATTAAAGTAGTGCTAAAATACTATTTGCTGTAACTGTGGACTTTGAGGCCATAGGAAGAAACGGCTGCTGAAAAGTGAGTAAGTTTAAGGCAGAAGTGAGAAATGTTGGAAGTCTTCCATATGCCTGCATTTTGAACTAGAATTCAGTCAGATACTTTTTATACATAGTAGTATGGCTAGGGTTTTTACTTAATTTTTAAATTATTTCATTAAAATATCTAATGGAATATTTTGCTTTGTGCAAATCCAGAGCTGGCAAAGTAGTAGCAACTTGTGGGAAGCTGTTTCACTTGTCAAATTCCCTTGGAATTCAGCTAGCCTGTTGTTCTGTTTGTTGGGGGTTTTTTTTGCTTACTAGTGTGGCTTTTCAGAAGCTGACTATCTGAAGTCCCATCCCCAGATGTCCTTTGTCCTGCCTGTCCTATTGAGGTTGGTTCTTGACTGCCAGAAAGCCTGGGGGCTTCTGGTTTGCAGATCCTAGTTCCTTGCCCTTACTATAAGCTTGGAGTTTCGCAGATATCCAGGTTTTGTTGAAGTCTGCCAAGGAGAGCGTTCTTGAGCCTACACGGTTTTGTAGTCTCATGGAATTACCTAGTTTTGAGGGTTCATTGCATTTTTTAGTTTGTTTTGTTAAAATATTATAATTCTACATTAATCCTTTTGCCACATGCTCCTACTGACCAACTTTGCGTTCTTGCTTAGACTGACCTAACCTAATACATTCATGTGTACAGAGGGCTGAGGGCTAATAGGTTTCTCTTTCTGTTGGTACCACAAAGGATTCAGTAGTTGTGCCTGAGGTACAAGATCATTTGGTCAGTTCAGTTTTGTTGGCACAGTCCTGGCCTCATTACAGAGAAACTGACTAAAAGTTCATAATTTTTTTGTTTTCCTTTCTGAAGATGCTGTGGTTTATCTGAGGACTGGTTGTCTTCTCTTTCATATGGTTGCCTCCTATCTCAGATATAGAAGTGTGGGTGTTAAATTATGCATTGAATTGGATTTAGAAACAAAATCAAGGGCGGATGTTTTGGTTAGTTGTCATATCTGTGTTTTCTTTGCCTAGTTGAGGTTTTCTTGGACTGGAATTCTGTAATTAAATATATTGATGAATGGCACCAAATAGTGCATAGGTCTAATGTTGAGTGCTCATAGCATTAGATCACTTTTTCCATTAGTAGGTTGTGTCCTTTTGTTTTTAAGGCAGTTTGTATTTTATGTATTTAAATACTCAACTCTTAAGTGATTTGGTAAAGACAGCTGTACCCTGGTGCACTGAATGTATGTGGATTGTATGCTTGGACTGACCCTAGTGTTCCACCAGAGTATTTGCATTGTCAGTTTCTTCCATCTTTTATGTGTAGGTGTTCATTTGTAATTTCTGTGGCTTAGCTTGTAATTCGGTTATTAAATGTTGGCTGCATTTTATACACCGTCTTATCTTTTACTGCCAAAAAGTTCTTCTACACTACAACAAAAGTTTTAAAAGTGTTATATATGAAAGTTTTTAAAAAGGAAAACTTTTTTCTCCTTTCCAGATTCTCTACATTATTATTGACCAAACTTCATTGTTTAATCTTTAGTTGTATTTTTTCCCCCAAACATTCTTCTTTCTATTTTGGTTCAGTTACAATATCTTTGAAATGTAAAGCTCTCGTTTTAAAAGATTGAAATGTGTGATAAACCTTAGACAGAGAGTGGAATTTATTTTCTATGTATGTAATTAATTTGTCTGTTAAACTTTCTGCATTTTTAGAGTGAAGCAGGTGAGAATTTTCCATTTTCTTGTAACATTCTTACTGCAAATGCAAAGCATCAGGCTTGAAATATGTTTCAAGGCTATACTTTTACTCTTGTTATTAGTCCTAGGCAAAACTATGTATGATTTGCAGTTGTTGAAAACTTTCTGATGTATACTATATACAATGACAGGAAAAGTACAAGGTACCAGAGAATGTACAAAGATTTTCAATAAATTGTATAAATTATATCAATATTTTACCATCACTCCGTTGTTTGCTCAGAGTGTGTCCACATGGAGTGAGAGGTATAGCGGATAATAAATAGCAATATCTTCCTTCAATTAATTCTGAATCTAGAATGGGAGAAATACCAGTAGCTAATACTGTGGCATTAGGCACACTGCAAATAGGCACAATAATAGTCAAACAAAAAATTCCTTTATTTAGCCAAAATAACACTTATTTTCTGGCATTAATTGAATTGAAAATTGTCTTGATTATCTCTAAATCCTCCGTTATCCAAACATACTCAATGTCCTATATTCCACTTGGATAATTGAAGTTTGACTTTACGCTATTTTTAATGAGGTATAAGATTTAACTCATTTGCCTATCATTCACATTTTAGGATGGATCAAAGGAAAGCAAATAGGTGAATGTATAATTAAAATCACATTTATTTCTCGTCATGATTTCTTTGCACATACCATGCTGTTGATGAAAACACTTTTAGAAGTGGTTACATGCATCAACACAATTTACTATAGATAATCCTTCCTTTGAAGAAAAAAACCTTTAAACTTGTGTGTCTTTTAATACAAAACAGCATAATAATAAACTAGCCATATTTTTTAAGTTCCTTTTTTTCCAGTTTAATAATATTTCTTTATAATAATCTCCACAGGATGGCTTAATAGTAGAAAACATGCATGATCTTCCTTATATGGTGTGTCCTGGGCCTGAAGTAACTGCAGCAATGACAGTCATTAGTGCTGCAGTGAGACAAACCTGCCCTGATCTCGCTCTGGGTGTCCAGGTCCTGTGTGCTGCAAATCAACAGGCAATAGCAGTTGCTCTTGCTGCAGGTAATAGAAATGACTCATCAGTTGTTACTGGTGTTTGCTATGGCATTTACTCTCTGCAAATTGTGCATTGTACTAACATAGATACCATGAAAAATGAGACATGAAAAGCTCGCTGTACCCTGAAAAACAGAAATTAGATTTTGAGAAAGATGCCTCCTTGATTATAATAAATGATACTTCCACAGTGCTTCAGTTAGAGGCAGCTAAAAATCCCAAGGCTGCTGCCACAGCTTTCTAGGTAAAACTTGTCTAAATACAATGATTAGTTTAAACCTACTCATGTCTAAAAGCTACCTTTGGTGTAACTCTATTTCCTTCACTTAAATTATATTCAAGGATCAATTTAACCCACTGTGGTTAAGCATCCTGTTTCAGCATCTAATTATATGTTGTTGCTACTAATGTTATCCATTAAAACTAAGTTTTTGTTGCCTTTTTTAATGAATGGATGGAATGAAGCTTTTTATAGAATAACAAAAATTGAGTGTACAGCTAGCCAAACTACTTAAAATTAAACTGCATTTGGGGGAATTAAATATAAATTAATCTATCTTTACTGCATGAATCCTATAGTTGCTAACCTTTCAGCTCCTACTACTTGCTAAAGCAATTTTAGTTTTTCATATGTAACATTTCATGATTTAAAGATGGAGGCTGGTTTAATATGGAAAGCTTGTACTTCCTAAATACTTTATAAATCAAGGGTTAATGTCTGGTTTTGCCCAAATTGCGTATGTGATTAGAATAAGATTGCATTTTTAAATGTGTAAATTTTATGAACTGGCAGAATTTTGTAAGAATGCAAAACTAAAGGATGTTGCTGTTAATTGAAAACCATACTTCAGGTAAATATAATGTAGTCTAACTTACCTGCAGTGGCAGTTTTAATTATGTTGAGTATGTTCTAGAAGTCTTAAATTCCTTTTTTCTTGAAGTTGTTCTTAGTAGATGTCTTTTGAACGCAGATTTCTTTTGAGTGCTTTAAATTCAAAAATTACCATGTTCAAGGTATCAAGCTACTTGACAAACTGACAAAACCTAATTTTTATTGTTGCAGTAGAACCTATATGAAAATCTAAAATAAAAATGCTAACAGAATACAGTTTTAGGTTTTAGGGATTGTTTGCATGTGGGATACTTGAGGTACATAGGCATTTGCAAAAATATTTACACATTTTTAAATGCAATAGTCAAACTATTAGTGAGTTATGCACCCTTTTAGGAGAAAAATTGATCACTAAATTAGAGATATAGTGTGGGAGCTATAGATTGGGATCAAAGGCAGAAGAACAGAGTCTTTGAATGCTGGCCACAATAGAAGATGACATTTGTGATCCCTCAGCTTTATCCTGCATATGATGTAAATGAAATAGAATACCTTGTTGGTCAGGTTTGGGTCACCTGTCCTGTCTGCTCCTCCCCACAAGTGTGACCTTTTTATTTACGTATTACCTTTTCACTTTACAGCATTCCAACATGGTCCGCAAGATTTAGTAGTGACCTTGGTTTCCATAGGAGCAAGTACAAGCAAGAGCCTTTCTGCATACCATTCCTTAGTAGTAACTATAAACACCAAGCACTCTCACTTCCAGAAGCAGACACTGTCTGCAAAATATGCTGTTAACTTCAGAAAGTGCAGTTACTTAGAAAAGACTTGGATGAAAGGTAAAATCACTGGGTAGAGAATTGGTCTTGTTTTAGCTCCAATCAGGACAACACAAATAGTGAGGGAGGTTCGTGTCACACTTTGCTTTATATTAAGTCCTCTGCTGCTCAACTAGTACTCTTCTAATGTAAGCATTTTAATTTAAAAGACAGTAATGTCCCTAAGGAACTGTAGGCTGCAAAATATGGAGACAGTACAGAATAGAACAGCTTTGTAGTTATATTTTTGACTGGAAGTCATCTTAATCTGAAATACTTCTCAGAAAAATAACCCTTCTTAATAGTTCATTTTAATGGCATCCTCCAAAGACTGTATTATCTTCTCCTAGAAGGTCTGCTAAAGGCACATGGAGGAGAGGGAGGTGATCAGAGACAGTCAGCATGGCTTCACTAAGGGCAGATCCTGTCTGACAAACCTAGTGGCTTTCTACGATAGTGTGACTACCTCAGTGGACAAGGGACAACCTGTGGATGTGATCCATCTGGACTTCAGCAAGGCCTTTGACACGGTCCCCCACAACATTCTATTGGCCAAGCTAGAGAGCTATGGATTTGATGGGNGAGCTGATGGAGCAGGTCCAGAGGAGACCACGAGAATGATCAGGGGGCTGGAACACCTCTGCTATGAGGACAGGCTGAAGGAGCTGGGATTGTTCAGCCTGGAGAAGACTTCGGGGGGACCTACTAGTGACTTTCCAGTACCTAAAGGGAACTTACAAGAAGGCTGGAGAGGGCCTGTTTAAAAAGGCCTGTAGTGAAAGGACAAGGGGCAATGGTTTTAAATTGGAGAAGAGTAGATTTAGACTTGACATTAGGAAAAAGTTCCTTACCACAAGGGTGGTGGAACACTGGAACAGGTTGCCCAGGGAGGTGGTTGGGGCCCCATCCCTGGAGGCATTCAAGGTGAGGCTTGCCAGGGCTCTGGGCAACCTGATCTAGTTGGGGATGTCCCTGCCCACTGCAGGGGGTTGGACTAGATGACCTCCAGGGGTCCCTTCCAACCCAAACCATTCTACGATTTTCCTTCTTAAAATGCTCTCTTTGGAGAAGCAAGTCAGAATTTGTTTGCTAGGGTTGCTTTTCAGTTGGCTCATTATTAACAGGTGTACCATGTGTTTTTTAGAGGTGTATAATTTCCTGTTTGTAGTTTCTGATTTAATTGACTACATCTGCTTGATGTTGAAACAGAGTGATGTATATAAGCAAGTTCTATGAACATTTGTAGAGGAGATAGAAATACAAATGCTCCCTTATTTATTTTTACTTTTACTAAGCAAGTATCACTGGTTATAATTTCTCAGTGCTCAGGAATGTCTACAATACACTTACTATGTCTGGGTCAGATTTAGGCAAAGTTTTGGTTTTCCTTATTTATCAATGTGTCTTGTTTCCTGACATTAACCTTTGTGTTGATTTTATGTATTCATGTTGTTTGTTGTTCTACTTCCAAATTACATGGGGTTACTTTTACTGAAAGTTTGCTAATTATGAAGCACTATTTGTATTAAAGGGGACTGTTGTGTCTAAAGGAATTGTCCCAAAGCCTTTGGCAGCTATTTGTGTTTTTCCTTGCATTAGTGAGATGTTCTGCTGGGGTCCAATCTATCAGTGTTGATCTTTTTAGAGGAGATGCAGAGCCTTTATAATAAAGGGAGTATATACTCCTTTTATTCTTTTGCACATTTGGCATGCTCTCTGTTACCAACATGTAGCAGTGATTGAGAAGAATTAAGTGACTGGCCCATCATTAACCTAATGGAGACAAAGTTAATGGTGAGAAGATTTCAAGAAAAATTGCTGTTGTGGAGTATTGGCCTGGCCATCTGCTGATCATCAAGGCATAAAACAGTCCCCGTAGCTGTATCTCTGTACTGATGCACAGGAACACTTCTGATACTCCACGTACCCCTCCCTACTGTATTTTGCCTCTACTGGGTGGAAAACCTGAGCACATGGGCCAGAGATGTGTTAAGCTCTTGTATTCTGCCCAGAGTTTCGGTCTGGGTGCCTGGGGGCAAGGACTGTAGGGTCTGCTGTAGAGTGCAGCTACCCTACACCTGTGTGAGCCTGTATTGCACTTGTCATGAATCAAAGCTTAGTTTTTAAGTTTATCTTCTCTCATCTTGTAAAATCAGAATAGAATAGTTCAATTAGAAGGGACTTTAATCATCTAGTCCAACTGCATCTCCACCTGACTGTGACACTTCCCATTTTTCCTTTAAGGATCATGTTACTGAAATCCCATTTCTGAATTAGTCATCATCAATGATAATGACACAGTTGGTAGCTGATTAAGTGAGGTTTCGTATCAGAAGACAGCCCTGGTACCCAGATATCTCCATATCTTTTATAAATACAGCTTTGCTGTCTGAGACTGTTCCTTTCCCTCATCCACCAGCAGAGATATCTTGCACAGGAATTCACTTGCTACAGCCCATGATAGTTTATGATAGGATAGAATTGGGCAGAATTGTATACTGCTTTTTGGTTTTGTTTTCAACTGCCACTATATTAGTGCTGTGGTGGAGGGAGGCAGCTAAGCTGAGAACTGCAGCAGGGGTTTGCCTGCCTTGGGAGTGTACGTAGGTACCATGGAGCAAGGCTGGGAGTGCTGCAGACTCTGCTGTGAGCTCTGCTGGAGATGCTTCTCCCAGGCCTGCAAGTTATGCTGAGTGTGGAAGGAGCTGCTGCAGGATGATATCCTGAGTAGTAAAGAGTCTCTGCTGCATGGAAACTGTATGCCTCCAGTGTCAATAGCAGGCTAAGTTGATACTCTTGAGAGTTTTCATTTTCAGCACAAAATCAGTCTTTCAGATTCTTTTCGAATTAGGAAGATAAGAAGAGCAGAGAGCCAAGATTTACTGCACTTCTGAAGCAAGATAGCACCAATAAAGTTGGCTCAGCATCTTGCCTTGTGTAAAGGCCAAGGTATTTGCCTGAAGCTGAAATTTAGCAACCAGGAGCTGCTGCCTTGCAGAGGCCAGATCCCATTTCTGTGAAAGCAGTAAATCCTAGCTCCCAGCTCCTTTTGACTTTAGCACTTGAAGGAAGGAACATGTCTGAGAAAGGGCTTCTCAATGGTTGCATGCCATTGAGGGTTTTGGGGTGTTAAAATGCAGTGATATGCACATTTGCAGCATTTAAGATGGATAAAGTTAAAGTAACTGTTTTATCCAACTTAGTCTTGCAATATTTTCTCACCCATTATCATGGGAAGGAAAGAAAAAAAATAAAGCTTTTCTTTAGAACTGATAGACCTTCACAGCTGTTTAGTTAAAGCTGTTTAAGAAGGGTTAAAGTAAGTGGAGTAACACTAACTTCTGATAAAGGGACAAACTCTGGTCCCTTGAGCAGGCCCTGAAGCAGCTGGTAATTTGATTCCATGTTCTTAATATAGTCTTAAAGTTCTGTTTATTAGGTTTCATTGGAAATTTCCTGTCCTTGTTTTCCAGTGAGTTTACAAACTTTTTTTCCCATATAAGTCTGAAATGGGACTGCCTATTGACTACTCAATGGCTATTACTTTTCAGCTTGCCAAATGTGAAAGTAAGCAATTGGATCATTCTTACAATTTTATGCGTGTAAAAAGGAATTCATTAGTGAAATAAGATTATGGCTTCATAAAACAGAAGGGTAATAATTTGGTGCCTTGAAGTATTACCTTTGGTTAAAATTTGTATTTTCGTAGCCACCAAAACCCCAGATAGAGTGCAGCCTTGTTAAACTAAGTACAGTGCTAGTGTTTAGCAGAAAGTCTTAGAATACCAAGTTAAGGAAATACAAACCAAGCATAAACAAACATGTAAGCATTGACCTCAATAACTGAAATTATTCAATGAATAGCCCCTGTCCTGAGCTAGACATCATGATTGCTGTGAAAATGTGACGTATCTCTACACTTATTGATAGTCTAGAGTTTAGAGAGGTGATTTTTCTTACTTAACTCTGAATTGTACTGTAAACTTGGGTGATTTAAGTAGCACCTGTAGCTTTTGTTCTTGATGTGGAAGTCTCAGTCTAGCTATTTGCATTATTACCCAATGTCTACTGGCACCTGTAACTCTGCTTGTGGCACACTCTTGTCTTTGGATCCTGAGAATACTCCATGCTTTCTCACCCACTATTCTCAAGGCACAGGACAGCTTGCATTTGATTTGGCATCCATCTATGATGTTTCTTGTTAGCTGAGATCTGTGTTGCTAAGCAATACAGGCTCTTCTCTATCAGCCATAAGCTGCTGTTTCTGCAACTTCAGGGCTTTTGGAATGAATCTGGAAATTCAAAATAAACAGACACCTTCTCATTTGGTAAATACATTTTAAAGATTGTTTGTTTGAAATGTGCTGAAGGGAGGCCTCTGTTGGCTAAGCAGTTCTCTGGTGAGTGAGACTGCATTCTTGATGACTGCTTTTGCATGCGTTGGCTTCCTTGGTGTGATGTCAGCTCTAATTAAACATGCAGCTGACTCCAAAGTGGAGCAGTAGCAGAGCTTCAGAATGACTTGGAAGAGACCTCTAAAGCAAACTGGAGGAACAGCAAAAGCTGCACAAAATGGGTTCAGAGTTTTTACATGTATGTTAAATGACAAGTGAAATAAACTAAGGCTATGAAAGATGGAGACAAGGGGAATACAGTAAGGGAGTTGAAATTCACTCTTGTGCCTCACAGCTGTGGGCTTATTGCACCAAGGCCCAAGACTTCAGAATTTCAACACAAAGATATTTCAAGGCTGTGTAGGGAGTCCCCAAGAGCAGATGAATAGCCTGCGTGAAGTTATTTACTATTTGTAATCTTCCTCTTAGGTATCCATCCCACAAAACCCTTCCAGTTCAAATAATGAATGGATATGGTGGAAAACACGTTGCTAAGACATGGTAGAGTTGGTGGTCAGAGTAAATTCAGAATAGAGTGCAAAATGTTTTGCTCTTCCCAAGCTTTATCTTTTTATACCTTTGGCACAGCTCTAGAAGTACTTTGTTGATGTGCTATGTAGAAAACACAAGCTATATTCAGACTGAGAGTCAACCAGGTTGTATCTAATGTGTCACAGGCTGTGTTTTCTTGACTAGTTTCATAAAGAAAGATGACTTAATGCTATTCCTTGGTTTGTGTCCTTGTCCTTGATGCTTTTTGACTTGAACATGCCCACTTTTGGCATGTTTGACAGGGGAACAGAAGTTAGGAAAGGAGCAATGCAATGGAAAAGTATCTGCAAAGGGGAGAGACCCAAGTTAATGACCCTTTATGGAGAGAACACACATTGTTAGGACACAGGAGCTGTGTTTTGACCTACCTGCTGCTCTATTGACACGTGCCCATTGATACATGATGACAAGAGGTGGGGCAGGGGGTGCAGCTGCCTGTTCTGAGCCACATGGGCACAAACTGATAGGGGCGGAGAAAGAGGAGGGAACCGTGGTGATAGAGAGAAAACTGATGGGCTCGATGGGAGTTGGAAGTAGTAAGATGGAAAGAAGTCAGAAAGTATATGGGTGAAAATAAAGAATGTAAAACTTTAAATATGTGGAAAAGCAAGGTTGGTTACTGCTACAGTGTATGGTGCAGCTTGTGTTGGGATCAAATGAGAGGAGTAGTAATGTGTTTGGTTTGGTTTTATTTCTGTTTTTCAGTCTTCAGATTAAGATATTGCTAATTTTTTTGTTTGTTTTCCTTCCAGGTCTTGATTTTATTCGGGCTGAAGGGTTTGTGTTTTCTCATGTTGCTGATGAAGGGATTATAAATGCCTGTGCAGGTAACCTGCTACGATACAGAAAACAAGTTGGAGCAGAGAACATTCAGATTTTTGCTGATATTAAAAAGAAACATAGGTAAATACAAGCAATATTTTATGTAAATATGAATGTAATAAGGATCTTATTTTGTTTCCATTTTCTGATTTTTTTTAATGCCTATTTAGTGTCAGGAAAGTTAATGATTTAGTGAGAACTTGGTTGTTCAGGCAAGGTCTTGCAGTGCTATTAGAGGATATGTTTAAAAATAAATTTGCACCTGTAAGCTGCAGGTTGCTGCATCTGTGAAGTTTGCAGTTGTTTAACCTTCAGGATTTATAAATACAGACTGTAAGTTTTGCATCTGTTATTAGGTGAGATTTTGTATGCTTATGTATATGCCTATTATGTTTAAAGAAATGTTGTTTCTGAAGGTTAGGCATTTTTAGGTTGTTTTTAGTTATGCAAGCAGAAGCCATCTAAAAGCATCCAAATCATAATATTTTGGCATTCTGAAGAGCTATTATTTTTCCTCCTTTCTGCCAATAATGCTGGTTTCTTCTGCTTAAATCAGTGCTCTCTATGTACAGATTATGTTCTATGATAATCAAATAGAAGGAACTTACGACAGATGAATCCACTTTCTTTTCTGCTGATAGTTTATTGTAGTTATCACATGCTACTTTCAGCTATTTAAATGTCACTATTTGGGATTTTCCCCCCCTCCCAGAACAACTTCTCAGGTGTCATGTATTGTATGTGCTAAATAGAACAACCTGAGTTGGAAGAGACCCACAAGGATCATCAAGTCCAACTCCCAGTAGGCACAGGACAAACCCCAAGGTCACATGAGGTGACCAAGGGCATTGTCCAAGGGTCTCTTAAACTCCACAAGATTTGGAGTATGTGTAGTATGTGGGGAATCATGTGTATAACCATGTCTGGAAGTTCTTAAATACCTAATAAACAGGTAATAAATTTCAAAATATAATAGAAACAATGTACCATGGTCAAATTAAGCTTTTAAGGTCCTTTCAGAGTGGCTTCTTTCTAATGGTTTATTTATATATATGTGTATGTGTATATGTATCTAAATATACACTGCATTAGGCTTTTGCAAAAAAATGATTGCATCATGTGATTTTTTCTTTGTCTTGACAATTGCTGAATTGATATTTTGATTCTACTTCCTGTTCAAGGGTTTTTTTTTGCTTTTTAAGAAAGAAAAACAGGTTTTTGTTCCAGGCAGATTCATAAGCTGAGAAGGAAATATTAAAGGACTTGTTGCTTGAGTTTTTTAACGTAGAAAACCATGCCTGTCACTGAGAGTTGCTAGTCTTCTCTTTAAATGGGGAGAAACTATCTTTGGCCTACCCTCCACGTGCTAGTTTTCAGATGCCTGCTGCTCTTAAGTCCTGTTTCAACCTCATTGTATGTATTAGGTATTTAGGTCTGCTTTCTCCACCTGCAGAATTGGCGTTAATGTACTTCCTTTTGCATCTGTCACCATGAGCAGCACACATGTGCTGCCTCTGAATATGGCCAGAGCATGCCCCCCCCTCCCTCTGAGTGTTGTCCATCCAGGCTGATCCAGAGAAGAGGCTGGCTCTATCACAATGTCCACAGCCACTGTTTTCGATTTAAATGGAAATATAGAAATAAAAAGTCAAGTGTTGAACCTGCAATGGCTGGAATTCTTTTACAGTTTAGAACTGTTTAAGTTAAAAGCTGCTATTGCTATGGGTTTCAGACAAAGTGCATTATCCATATATCAAAGACTGTTGTTGAAAAGATGGGTTGCAGATAACTAGTGTTTGTAACTGCTGTGTAAGATGATTCCTGCGATTGTATCATAGGTAACAACTATGCTTATTGTTAGCTGGACTTCATGGAATGAATAGGAGAGTGTTAATTCTGTGCTAGGCAATAGAATCTGATTTATGAATGACTGCACATCTACAACTCCCACTTGAAGTCAGAGAGCTGTGTGTGCTTAACATTTCAGAAATACAGGTGCTTGACATGTAAGCAGCTGTTGCAGTTGACACTTGGTAGTTCACACTTAGCAATCACTCTTTAGAGACAGGAGACCTGGAGCAATAGACAGATCAATTATGGTTCCCTGATGGAAAAGGTTGGGTTTTTTCCTCTTGTTCATATTGCAATATTACTTCCCAATTTCAAACAGGACACTTACCCTCTCTCACAAAGCCTGCTTTTGGTTGTTCTGACAGTGGGGAAGATGAAGAAATGCAGTCTAAACATTCAACAAGATGGATAACAAATGTGTATACTGACAGTAACCACTGGGTCCTTTCCTGCTGTTTACAGTGCTCATGCTCTGACGGCAGATGTCAGCGTGGCCGAGACTGCTTCAGCTGCTGAGCTCTTCCTGGCTGATGGGCTTGTACTGACTGGCACGGCTACCGGATTGCCTGCAGATCCTCGGGAGCTGAAAGGTGAGAGCTGTCATACGAAGGTCGGACAACAGGCAGTGAATCAGCTTCTGGATTAATGGAGAAAGAAATCTATGTATCTGCTGTTTCTTAAGGAGAAGTAAGAGGAAAGAGAAGAAACTCACTGTAGGGTTTGACTTAACAGCACAACTAATGTGATAGAGATGCTATTCAGATTGTCGTATGTTTCTAAACAACAGTTTGGTGGGACAGAAATGAAAATTATTTCAAACTTTTAGAACACAATGATTTTGTGGCTTAAATGAAAAATTATGTAAAGTTATGTAAAGGAAAAAAAAGACTATTTGATTTCTAAAAGGTCTTCATATAAGCACAAGCTTCTTTATGGCCTTATTAGAAAACTAACTATAAATGTTTCCATTGGAGCGTTACACATTTTTATATTCACAGTGAAAATGGATGTCCTGCAAGAAAGGGGACATTTTGATAAGGCAGTGTTCCAAACAGTAATACCAGGGAAAGTACTGCTTAGAAGATTTTCAAAACGACAACAAGTTCATTGATAGCTAGAAAGATGTTACATCAGAATAATTTTTAAATGGTGTGAACTTTAAGGCAGAGTCACCTGGCCTATGAGTTCTGACGTCGTTTGTAGGAGTGTTGTATTTTTATATTGGCAGAAGTTTGGGCTGTCTTCATGAAACTAGATGGTGTTCCCATGCTACAATTTGTTGTCTCACGAGGACATTTAACATTCATCACTAATTTTAATTTAGATTAATGGCTTTAATTTGAGGGCTTTACTACATAAAGTAGAATGTGCGTTTTTTAAGGTTTTACTTTTGCTGACATGCTTTAACTTAGGATGTTTTGAAGTTCTAGTGCAGAATGTTCCGTATTCAACTTATGTTGACTGATAGGGGTGAAAAGCATACTGTAATTACCATAGATATTTGGCTCTTGAACATCTTCTGAAATAACAAAATCATTCAG
The DNA here is from genome assembly GCA_013396975.1 of Bucco capensis. Taxonomy (NCBI): domain Eukaryota; kingdom Metazoa; phylum Chordata; class Aves; order Piciformes; family Bucconidae; genus Bucco; species Bucco capensis. The sequence goes on along the minus strand of VWZO01006817.1, from coordinate 31,816 downwards.
TGTTTCCAGGGTTTTATGTCATATGTGCTTGACAGCATTTAAAATGAATGTTGAACTTGTGAAAATGGGTTCTTATTTTATACGCATTAAACTTTTTGCCAAATCATAGGTTATAAACAACTATGCTTCAGTCACCAATGTTAAAAAGAAAATGATGGCTCAACTGAACACAACTCTTGAATTAGTTGGGTCTGTTTGTATAGTAAACTAGAAATGATACATGGAACAGGTGAGCCTAAAAGCTAGGCATCTTTTAGGAGACTGCAAAATTGTGTTAATCTAAAGCTCCATCCTTGCCTGTAATTGAAGTCCCAATCATTCTTAATGCAATTAATTTTTTACAAAGTATTTGATATGTGTTAGGACAAAATCCTACGTTAAATTCTTTCGCACATGCAGCCTCCACTGATTTCCTGCATCAGAGAGCAAAGCCTGACCTCTAGGCCCGTTGTTTGTTTTGTTTGTTTTTTTGTTACAGTACTCCAACTAGACAGCACCATGGCTTCTGCTTTTCTGTCATGTAAACAAACACATCAGTCCCTGTCTTGTTCTCTTTTGGGGTCCAAAGAACAGAATGAATCAAAGTTGGCAACTGTAATGGAGTACGCACATTAATTTTGTGTTTGGATTTGTGCTATGAAAGCAAGAGTCTGCAGATCATGGGTTTGCTTTACTTGGGTTACAGTGTTTTGGATGTTAGCAGGCCCTCTCCTGAGAAGGATATTGGCTTAAAACAGTTGACAGAGAAACTTAAAAAACAATGTTCCAGGGTATAAGGAAATAACACATTAGGCATATCTATGCCAGCAGATTCTTAAAAGAATCAGGTCTATAGTCTACCAAGTTGGTGTTGACGTGAGTGAAATTTTGCATTTCACAAATTTATGCAGCTCTGGAAGTGCTGTATTATGATGATACACACAATTGGGCACCTTTCATCACACTGCAAAGCATCTCTTAAAAGCAGAACCAAGAGACAGATGAGATTTTTGTCATGTCTTTTTTCAGCTTTGTTGTGCAGTAATACAGAAGTGGTTTTGCCTTTATCTTTCTGTTGAATTGACTGATTTGTGATGGGGTGTGGAAAATGAGTGTTTTCCTGTCAAACCAGAAAACAGTGTTCAGTATAGTTTTGTTTGTAGTTTTTATTGCTGCCTTCCTGTAGGTAACCATCAGCATCACTCCTTGCAGAGGCTGACAGGCTTTGCTCCAGGGCTCCCTGGGCATACCAGGGCATCAGTGGCTGGTGGAGTGCATGGTCTAAAGATTAGGCTTCAGGTTAGTAAGGAGCAGGAATTAAGAAGCAGCTGAGCATTTTGATTTACAATTGATTTAATAAACCATATTTTCATTTAAGAGGTTATAGAAGTTTATTCCAGTTTGCTACCTTGTGAAACATTCTTTGGTTGGAGAGCGATTGTATCAGGTTTTCTCTTGGGCTATAACTGTTGAAATACCGTTTCATATCAAGGCTGTATTTTAAGGCAGCAAAGCTTTATGTAAAGACTGCTTAGTTATCTATATGAACAAAGCAAAGCTGCATAACAGGTGGAAAATGGGGTACATCATGAAGCCCAACAGCTGGCTGTGACTATCACCTGCTTTAGTTATTGTTCATAAAAGGGGCATCGCCCTCTCGCCTTTCGATGGTACGTTTAGGTCAAAATGGAGGGTGCTGCCTTTGTGGTAGCCTCATAGATAAATAGTAGATGTGAGTGTCTGATCAGTACTTTTTGTAAACCCTAGATTTAATGACAGAGAAAAAGTCTTTTGAATTAAACTAAAATGTGTTACTGTGGAGTATTTCCATAAACAGTGTTGTGTACGGTACAGTGATTACTGCATATGAAAAAGCAGTTTGAAGGGTAGTTGAGCAAGTTATTGGCACAGTGGTGCTTATTTTTATGCTGCATTTTGCCATTGTTTTCAAGCAAGGAACATTTGGCCTTTATTTCATATAACTTGTGCATACCATAGTTCAAATGCTTTCATTATGCTTTGCAACCGAGCACTATTTTGATTTTATGAAAGACATGTCTGCAGATGTGCTGTCACAAGAAAGAGCACAGTGCCCTCTAGTTACAGCTTGTTGAAACAGAGAAATGTGCAAGTTTTGTAAACTAGGATCTTGTCACTGTAGCATCACAAAATTGTCTCCTGTGTTTTAAAAAAAAGAAAGTAGAAAGCTGAGAGATTTAAAACAAAGCTCTCTATGTAGAGACATCTTGACAGTGACTGAACATTGCCACACAAAAGCATATCTCACTGCTGTTGCTTTATTTTCTCTTAAAAGTTAGAATTTGTATTAACATAGCCAATAGACAAATCATCTTCTGCTAATCAACTTCAGGCCTTGATGTTCTTGGAAATGACATAAAAGCAGCATCTGCAGCATACTTAATTAGGTAACCCAGTCTTATTGCAGACTGAGGACTCCCATTGCCATTCTTCACATTGTCAATGTGACTAAATCTCCAGCACAGGAGATGTGTGTGGACTCCATGTGTCATGTATGGATCACACCAGGAATTGGATAACTTGCTACTTTGGAAAGCCTTGGGGTTTTTATAGTTTCACAGCAGTCTTGGGTTTTGCTGGTTTTTACTCTGTCTAGTAGGGCTAAGCTATTGTCTCACACCCATCTGATTGCTCCCCATTTAGTTATTTGACTCCTCATTTTTCCTGCTGATATGAAATAATTATAAAACAACTACTTACTAATGTGGCTTACATACTTGTCTTGAAAACAAATATTGACTTAGAACAGAGTTTCTCTTGGAATACAGTGAAGTACTGGTGCACAAATATGTGGTCACTTGTAGCACCTTAATTACATGTTGGGATCCGTGTGAACCAGACATGGTATTTCTGTAGAGCACCTAAATACTATATAAATGAAAGCCTGATTTTTCTAGAACAGGATTTCAGTAATAATATTATAAATAACAAACATTAATTCTTTTGCTGCTGTCAGCAGGATGACTATAAGAATATAAAATATCTATTGAAATAACTATAGTTTTAATCATATATGCATGGTCTATCTCATTTGTTTAAAAATTTCAGTAAGGACTGTGTGGAATGGTTTTCTTTTTGTGTTAAAATGTTTGTAAAAAGTAGTTATTGTTCCTAGATGGAAAAATAGTTAGGGATGTGACCTAAACAGAGATTCAAGATCCTTAATTGATCTCCTTTCTTCAGTGAAGTAAGGAGGTGATAAATAATTAGTCTTCCCTGAAACATAGTAAGGTAGGCTTCTAATGAACTTTATTTAAACAAAATGTTTTGAAGCAGACTTTCATATGTTGTATATATACATTCCCTACTTACCTTAAGCTCCAACCATCTTATATCAGCTTATAACCAACTAAAGCAATGTATGTTTTTAAAGGTCAGAAATAATGCATCACAACATTGATCTAAGGGGTGAATCATCTAGTCATGTGAGTGACTCTTTGGTAGTCAGTTTGAGATTAAAGGATGAGAAAGATGCTTAGCAATTCTTGAGCTGGGATTTTTAATACTTTTTTTTTTCCTGAGCTAGTACTTACTCAGGCTCCGCAGAATATACTCCAATATACTTTTGTTTTTCAGTGGAGAGACTTTCCATAGTCAAAGCAGCCATGCTTTCTTTGTATTTATTCTGAAAAATATTAACTACAGTAACTGAGCTATATATCAGTTTCTACACAGTCAGGTCTTGTAGGAATGCATGCAGTTGGCACAGTGCACTGAACACAATGTGCTCACCTGAACCTTGGCCTGAAATTCACCCCTGTATGTGAGGGCTGAAGTGCATCTGTAGTATTTTGAGCCTTGTTTTCATATTTTTTTTTTATTCCTTCTGTTAAAGCCAGGTAAAGGGTCAGATAATTAAGCAAACACATACCATATAAAGAAAAAATAATTGGCTTACTTGTTCCATTGTCATTCATAGAAAGAGAAGTAATCCTTTTCAGTGCTATGTTTTGCTTTCTGGTAAACTAGCTAGAGCTATCAGTGTAGTCAATATGATCACTGCTTGCTTTCCTACTTCCAGTCCTGAAATTTATCATAAAGTAGAAAGCACATTCTTTTTCTGTTCCCTGTGAATAAGGCCCTTCTTGTTTCATCACTGAAGATCTTTTAATAGTTGTCAACATAGCATGAATTCAGCGAGGAGATCTGGCAGACATAAACACCAGTCCTGCAACCATTACTGTGATTTAAACTGATGACTGAAGAACTGTAATGAGCATAGCTCTGCTGAATAGTTTTGCCACTGCAACGACCTCACCAGACTTGCAAAAAAGAATCTGAGCTGATACAATGACTGGAAACAGGAATGGCATCTTATTCTTGTAGCTGTGTTTTGGTTACTTTGTGGAAAGATTGGAGGAGGTGATTATTCTTTTTCTTAAGATGAAGGAAATCAAGAACACAGTTAAAAACATGGGGCATGACAGCCCACAGGGTCACTGCAGCCTGAGTAAATCCTTTGTCAAAGCAGTGAACTTGGTTTGCCTGGAATCTATACAAGATGCTACTGCAACACAGTAGTAAACAGTAGCTCCTTTCCATGTATGTGTCATACCTCAAGCACAACAGAGCCTCTAAATGTGATGATAACATAGTTAGTAAAAAGGGTCTAGTTCTGCTCTGCAGAAACTTCCTACATCTAGCATCTTTTCTTACCAGGGATGTGGAATAAATATGGTTTTATGAGGGAATATAGTAAAATGCAATACATTGTCTGCCAACCGATTCAACTTAATCTTAAATCTTGTTCCTTGAGAATAAAGAGAGGTACAGTTATGGTACCAAGACCCAAATTTCATATCTTCCATAGCACTGAAACCATCCTTTGATATGTAGCTGGGAGCATTCTTCTGCAGCATTTCATACAACAACAGAATGCAAAATAAAATAAAAATGAGATTTTTCTTAACAGCTGTTTGAAGCTAAAGATGTTTTTCACCTTTATTGAGATTGTTTCATTCTATAATAGAAGAAAGAAATACCATGATCATGAGCTTCTTGATAATCACCTTTCTTTATTGTTGAAAAACTATGCAAATTAGAGTCTTGATAGAATCTCAAAGATGAGACTTAACCCTAACTTTGATTTTCTTTTCTTCAGAGGTTAAGCATGCTGTGAAGATTCCTGTGCTGATTGGGTCTGGAGTGACTCTGGAGAATGTGAGGAATTACTTGGATGCAGATGCTCTAATAATTGGTTCGTATTTCAAGAAAGAAGGTTATTGGGCAAATGGTGTTGATCCTGACAGAGTCAGAAAATTTATGGAACACATAAGTAAACTGAGAAAATGAGTTTGTCAGCAAACAGTGGGGTTTTTGTGTGTGTGTATAACTGTAGTATGATGCATCATACAGAATTAAAGCACAAAAGTGCTTGAATGGCTAATAACATTAAATGAAAACGCACATCATCTCCGTAACTAACTGGGGAAGTGTGACGACACTTTACAATAGACTGGTGCTTTGGTGTCTGTTTCTAGGCAGCATATTTCTGTGGCCCTCAAAACCACCATCAGTGCAAAACCAGCTCTCTAAAGTCTGGTGTAATATGTTTTCTCCTAGAAGTAAAATACTTAGGGAGTTTAAGAATTTCTAGTAAATATTCATCACAGGTGAGCTGAGTTTTGTTTTGCCTGTGAATACAATAGGATGTCCTAAGATTACAGCTAAAAGTATTGTAAATTGGACAGGTTAATTAGCTCTTGAGTTTCCCCATCTGTAAAACAATGGTGATAGTACATACATGGGGTTTGTAAGACATAACAAACAATGAATGTACAGCACTTTCACCTCCTCAAATGAAGGACCCTGTTAAAGTTCAAGGTCACTATTTTTTTGTTATAATTGTTCATTTGTTACAGAAATGTAGTAATTGTATACCATACAAAAAATTAAGATAATTGGGCAATACTTAGAATACTTATTATAAAATAAATGTAAATAATTAAGTAGAGTCGGAATTTAGTCAAAATGTTTTGCAAAAATTGGAAACTTTAATAAAGGTTTATTATTGTTTTTCAGCAAGCTCCTATGGCTNGGATCTTCGTTTGCGAAGCCTAGCCACGACCTATGGCTTTGTACCTCTCCAGACTAATATTAGTGATGTTAAAAACTGCCAGGTTCCTACTAATACACGAGGTGTAATTGTGATGGAAACTTTTCTAACAAAGCTGCGAGGCAAACACAGATTATAATTTTTCCTGTAAAATATGGCATTCTCACTGTATATGTTGTAAGAGACTCCTCTTGAATTTGACGTTTTGCGTCGAAGGAAGTTTAAAATTACCCGGAGAATACCTGTTATGTCATGGCTGTATAAAATGTGGCCATGTGTTTTCATTTTTTGGGACTGGGAGCTAAGTTTGTTCTTGAGACCACTCACTCTCTCAATGTCTATGCATCAGGCTTCTGCTGGTGCCAATGGAAGTTATATTGCAGATATCAAAGCAAGTATACAAATGCATTTTAGTCAGCTGGGCAGAATGCCAAGGTTTCCCTGAATAAAAGATACGTCTTCCTTCCAAAGGCAAAAAGATTTTCAAGAAATTTAGTTTCATTAATATAATGGTGATTCCAGAACATCACAGCATGAGATTAAGCCTTCTCCTGTTTCTTTTCGCTGGGCTAGTCTCCCACATGACTCCCATCAAAAGTAGTGAAATGTCTTTGGTGTGATGACCTCCTGGAAAAGAGATTCTCATATTCTCATGTCATATGCAGTAGTCTTTATAAGACAGAAACCCTAATGAGTTGGTGTAGTACTCATGACATGCCATGAATACTGTAGACAGCACTTTCACTGTCAGGATTTCAATTAACATACCATTGTGTGACGCTTACAGAAGAAACAGGACATAATTTGGTCTCTGTTGTTACATATGATTGTTAAGTGCAGAATTTAGGAAACAGAAGTAAAGGAAAGCTGATTTTAAAGCCTGGGAATGTGACTGATCGCCATCTCTTTATCATCCTTTGTGCTGAAAGTATTTGTCTAGCAGCATTAAGCATCTGCTTGCCTGTTTCACACAGATGCTGTAAGTAGAATTTGACCTTTTGTTCAGAAAGTGTTCTGAATATTTAATGTAAAAATATGAAGTTATCAGAAAGGCTGTCTCTTTTGGGAAGAGCGTTCAGTTTTCATACAGCCCAAGTTGTTAAAGTACCTTGGAGCGTGAACAACTTCAGAGCAGAACAAAGCAGGCAGTGCTAATGTGTAGAAACTCCAGAAGTAAATAACAGCTGTTCAAGAAGACTTCTATTAAATATGTATTAATTAATTTGAAGTGCATCACTTAAATATGTGAAGAGATTATCTTGTGTTAATTTACATTAAAACACACAGCACTTGTTAGCCTCATTACAGTATCCTAAGTATATCGTAAGCTATCACCTCATCCTACATTGAGCGTTTTGTTGGGTGTTGATTGCTTTTGATTTGCCCTTTGAAAATGTCAGATACTGGCCTCTCTTTCTTGTTGGATCTCTTCTTTCTCTCAGGTTTTGCTCTTGCATAGTTACTGTGCTTGTCTGTCCTATGCTGAGCAGAAAAAAACTAAAAAATAGACTGTGAAAATAAACACTAATTGCTCAGAGCTCAGTAGTCTAATGTGCCCACCTGAACTTCATGTGTGGTTCTTGCTCTTAACTTATGAATCAGCAGAGAGAATGTGTCTGTTTGTATGGCAAAATGACTTTACATGAAAGTTCAGTATCACCTTTGGTGCAGGAAAGATACCTAGTAAAACAGAAGTCTCTTTAGTGAAATTATACTCACTGGTAATGATAGACTTTTTGGTAAAAATCAATGTATAAATCTTAATAAACACTTATTCTCTTAATAAGACTTTAGTATTTTTATCTGGACTTAGTAAGACAAGCAATTTTTTTTACCCATTTTGCTGCTGAAAGTTTAGAAGAGTTACGGATAATTTTCAAATGTTTTCTTCTCTGTGTCATTTAGGTAGCTGATCCAGCTGCTAAGCTGTTCTGTCATCCCATTATTTCAATACTGCAGACTTTGATTACAAGTTGGAGTCCAGTTCTTGTTTTCTGCACCTATTCCAACAAACTTCTCAGTGGGGGAAAACTGAGGAATATAAAGTAATTGCAGGCAGGTCCTGGCAGAGCAGAAGGGGAAAGGGAAACCAAAATATTTGACTTTAGCAAAATCTCAAAGTCCATGACAAATTGCTGCATTGCATGGTTCTCTTCAGAGTGCATGGGGATGCTTGCTGTAGTTTCAGGTTGTTTGCAGCCTCTTCAGTTAAGACTGAGTTCACCCTAAGGATGTTTCCAAGATCATCTCTTCTGGTATGTATGTTTAGGGAGATGTTTCTTCCTAAATGAAAAGTGAAGTTTTGAAGGATAATGATGGCAATAAAGGGTGATATCTGTAGCAAAATCCAGGCTTGAAATTCAAAGCTGCTTCGCTTAAGAGCAGATTTAGATGTATGTATCTTCAAAAAGAAACCATAAAAAGTTTGCACTACAAAAGCTTCACTTGCTTCCTGTACCTTTGCCATAGCATCCAGTCAGTGTTTGCTGTGCTGAGGAGCTTAAAAGTTGAGCTGAGGAAGGGAACTGTCTGTGGTTTTTGTCTTGCACTTTTGTGGCGCTTATCTATGTGATCTAAATAATATATTGTTCAGAAAGGGTGGAGAATTGGGCTGAAATATTCTTTTTGTGGGCTAACATGCTATGGTGTGTAGTAGAATTGAACCTCTGCTCTACAGTCCAAAATGCAGAAATACCCTCAGAACTTAAAATCTTTGAGAGAGAGACAGAGATGGATTCCTGCCTTAGAGGTGTCAGGAAAACCTACTTAATTAGCTCCTTGCTTTTATAAGAATCAGTGCTTGTATTGGGGCTTGCAAGAAATTGTTCATGTTGATGCTTTATGGAACTTCTTTGCTTTTATTTTCACTCCTCTTAATCATTCTTTTGACTCTTAGTGACAAGGATTATTTGATCCTTTTAACAGTTCAGTGTTTTTCTTGGATTATTCTTCAGCTGGTGAAGTTACTACCTGACTGTGCTCTACCTCAGACCAATGCCTTTGAGGCACTGAAATATTCCAGCCTGCATAGATGACTTCGTTTCTTAACTGTGTTTTGCTCACACACAGAAAACCACCACTGCTTCCTGTCAGCCTCTGTAGGTCTGCAACAAATAGAGGAAATGGAGGCAGCAGCTGAACTAAAAGTAAGACTCAATGGTTTCTATTGAAATGTTGAGACTAATACATGTTTTTTCACCCCAATCTTGAAATGCTTGGATAGTTTTAAGGAGAACAAGCCTTTCACATGAGGCAAAAGGGTTGCAATTCAGGAGATAGTCTGTTTATTTGCTTACAGGTTGAAGCTTTAGAAGTAGTAAGTAAGTAAGGAGAGCCTAAAATGTTTCTTGTTAAACACTTAAGGACAGGAAAACATGTGTGAAGGTAATTATCTTGATTTAAAATGTTGGTCTTATGAACATATTTCTTTCAAGATGGCAAAGAGAAATTTGACTTATTCAGGATGAAACTACGACTTTCTGTTCAACTTCCCTTACTCCTGTCACTGTCAAATTTTCATTGTTTCACAAAGTAAATTCAGTATTAGACAGCAAACAATGTTCCATAATTTCTTTTTCCAGAAGACATCACTCTCCTTGAAATGAATGGGACACAGATGCTATTTGGTTGTGTGTATCATGGGATTAGTGAGTGGTTTTTATATTAAAATGGAACTTCTGCTTCTGTCCTGCTACCTGTGCAAAGGGAGATGGAATATCCAGTGTTGTGGGTAGGAGCTGATGAATCAGTGGGTATTTAGGAGCTTTTTTTCACTTAATGAATGATGTTAAGTGTAAAAATGTAAGTTAAGTGTACAAGATTTTTATTAATATTTTAAATATCTAAATTTGCTAAATCTGATATGAAATTAAGTGTTCAGAATGGTTAAACTCAAGAGTTCTTTGACTGTGCCATGGTCCCTGTGTTAGTTGTGCCATGTCATACTGCTGTCAGAATGAGGTCACAGAACAGAGGACACTGAAATCATGTTTCCTACAAATGTAGGAGAAATCCCAAATTCAACAGTAAACAAGGATGAAAAGGAAGGCAGCACAGTAAGGACAAGAAAAGATGCTCAAGTTTCCTGTACTTCCTGCCTCCTTGTTTATTCCAGCTTCCTGCTTTTTCACTTTGCCTCTCAAGCCTTTCTTGTGCATGTACATAGATTATAGTATGCAGAAGACTAAGAATACGCTGAAGGCAGAAACTGACTTAATGAAGACATTCTCATGATAGAAAAAAGATTTTGTTGTTCACAGATGCGCAAAGAAAAATAGAAAAGCAGCTGCCCTTAGAAATGGAGTAAAAGTAGAGATGAGTGCCACGTCATGATGCTTTAGTCCAAAATCTGATGTGTTTAAAGTCTTTGAGAGGATTTATGCTGTTGTACAGGGATATAACCAAGAGAAACAATAAGCTTCTGCTAGAAGAATACTGCAAGTCTTAGATACTGTCCTGAATAGTGCTGACTTTTTGTCAACTTTCAGCTGGAGAATACGGATAAAGGGAAATAGCTTTCAACTATTCTGTTATGGATGACAGTATTAACAATCAGTTTCATGTCAAAACTCTGTTTCCTTAACACCAAGCTATAGAAGTATGCACTGTCATCTTCCAGAGGAAGGCTCTGAAGGGCAAAGAAGTTCTCATCTCATTAGTTACCATCTCTTCTCTGCAGATAGTTAGTCTTTTCTGAAAGCCTTTTTGGGCAGAGATAGCATATAGGTAATAAAAGAAATATATGTGACAAGTGGGAGGGTAGGTGAGATGGAATGGATCTCAGATACAGTAATCAAGTAAAGGTTTCCTGGGTCATGTGGCCTCTGCAGAATTTGGAAAACAGGGATGTAACAAGTGAAATAGGTCAGTAACAAGTTATGGAGTATCTGCACTATACCCATGAGCTGATGAACACTAGAGTGTGGGTGAACTGGGATGGCTTATTTTACTCATTACATTATCTGTTTAAAGTATCAGCTGAAGCATTCATGAGAGCAAATGCAGCTGGTGGCATTTGGGCTGTGGAAACTATAATTTGGAATAGTAATTTGAGAGCTTAAAGAATTATATGACTTGTATTTCAGTCGAGCACTGAAAAACCTTCAAGTTTGTGGAAAGATTTTGTTGTTGATTGGTTGGTTTTTTTTTTTACACAACCTTGATCAGATAGCCAAAAGTATTACAGGATTCTTCTGAAGCACTAGCCATGGCTGCAGCAACATAGCTGGGGAAATAGATCAGTGATCCAATCTGCTTTGACAACTCTTGTGTAACTAAAAATAGGAGAAATAGAAGAGAAAATTTGTAGGGCTGGTAGTGGCTTGTATTTTTCAATAATTTATCAAGATTCGAGAGCAGAGATTTCCTTTGGGAGATATTAGTTCTTAGGTTTACAAAGTGGCTCAGTTGTAAATACCCATAAAAATGACAATTTGGTAGGTCGTATTTATTCGAGGCGGGTCAAAGGACATTAGCGTATTCCTACAGTATAAATCTGTCAAGTACAGAATTTCTTTATGTTCCCAAATCACAAAAGCTCCCGTTACAGTCAAGGAGAAAATGTTGCATTATTGCCAATCAAGGACAACAAGGAAGCATATCGATCTCTACCCAATAACTTTTGCCCTGCTCACTAAGTTTTTATTACTAAAACTGGACACATCAAGGGACTGGATTTAATATGTACATACTGTGCTGATTTATTGCAGGAGGAGAAACACAGTCTGGCCTTACTTCTGGCTCAGTATTTTAACACTTGCTTTATTCCTTGCATGGAAGCTTACAATGACTTNGACCCCAAGTGATTTTCAGACTGTGCCTCTACAAAGTGTATAACTGTCAGATATCCCTAGATATGCAAAATTCTTCATCTCTTACAGTACATTGAGTGTTGTAAGTGTACGTGCATCCTGCATTTGTTGTCCTTCAGTGTTGATTTTGGGTATGTATGTGGAAGTACATACCAGGATTGCTGTTGCAGAGAGGCATAACTGAAGTTAAGCTTGAGGAGAAAGGAAATTGCAGGGCATATTGGAAAAATGGTCTGGGTGCTGCTTACTGAGCCTGGTCTGAAGATGCATTGGCTTTCATCTCATTTGTGAAGCTGTGTACATAAAGCCTTATGTATAAGGGCTGTTTACCAGTCACAGATATTGGAATGCAGCAGAGGGCTAACATAGTCCTTCTTGATCTCTTTCATTGGTAAAACTTCATATTTTTTGTTCATTTTTTTGTTGATAACTGCAGAACACTGTAGAGGATTTGGCCTGCTCCACAAATGCAACATCTTTGAACTCTCTACATGTATAGTGAGAACCATGAATTAGGGTAGAGGTGTAATCAATGAATTGCTTCTTGGAAGGCAAGTACATCTACAAAACTGAAGGGAAAGATTTTCACCACAGAATTACAGAACAGTGGGGGTTAGAAGGAGCATCATCTAGTCCACCCACCCCAGCTCAAAGCACTGCCAACTAGAACAGGTTGCTCAGGATCTTGTCCAGACAGGTTTTGAGTATCTGCAAGGATGGAGTTTCTACAAGCTCTCTGGATAGCCTGTTCCAGTATTTCAGTAGTCAAGGATAAGCTACTGAGTTAATACAGGCCATGTAAGTTAGTGGGAGCAGATATTTGCTAATTTCATTATGATAAATGTATGAAAAGGTATCCTAGAGAGCAGCCAGCTCTCTGTTACTCTGTAGTTATAAGTCCTGCTGTCTTTTTTACCTAGCTAGGCAAAAGATGTGAGTTTTGATTGCTCTTTGGCTTATTAAGAGCTAGGCAATCCTTCCACAGAATAAATGGATGCAGAAGTAGCTGATGGATGTGCTGCTCATGCTCATAATAATGTGGAGAGACCCTACTCTGCATTATTTCCTGATGGAGCAGACAGAGGGACATATGTCAAGTTTCTCCAGACATGTCCTTCCCCAGCCAGATATTTTGTCAAGAGGTTATATTCAAGGATCATGTATGTTTGTCAAGATTTCCAGATGTCTAGTAATCCCAGCCTTTTCTCAGCACGTGAGCAAATCCTTTCTACTGTGCATCTGACACTTGGTGGAAATGCCCACTGCATATGGTGTGCACACTCACAGTAAATCTGATCGAGCTAAGGCTCTTGTGCTTGTGCCCTCCTGTGGATTTTCACAAGCATGACAAATTGGATGAGTCCCAAACATTTTGGATTTACTGTGCATGTTCAGACCATCTGTACAACACATATACCACAGGTCTGGTGATGCTTTAAGGGTTTAACACAGTGCATATGCTACACAGCTCCTGGTGATGCATTTCAGTACAGGAATTCAGAACAGGATCGTGGAACACTTGGAAATCATGCTTTTCACTAGGAACCTCTAGGAAGAATTTTGCCATAGGAAGAAGCTGACTTTTGCTTCTTCAGTCTCCTGACTTGTTATAGATAATTGTTCAGCAAGTCTTGTCCTACTATCAGTGTGCTTCCCTGTTGCAAAGACTCTAAAAGGACCCGAGAAGGCAGCAGGTTTAAATTTTCAGGGTCTTTGTATCTTGACTGGAATATACTTTCTTCACCAGTGTGACTTGAAGCCACAAGAGGAGTGAAAGAGAGAGTGAACAACTTGGAGCTGACAGGAAATTATGAGCCAGGGTATGCATTATCCATTTCCAGTGTCAGATGAAAATGTTAAGCTTTGCAGTCACCTTCAAATCACCTCTCAAAATCAGACTCAGAATGAGAAAGTTACAACTACTTCCATGCCATTCTCAGCTTTCCAGGTAAATACAAAAGGCTGCAGTTGCCAGAAGAGTGATGAATCATGACTTCCTTCTATCCAAAGAGCCTTGGGCTTTCTTCCCCCTCCAAACATTTAACTTGCTTGCAGGGCTGACAGAAAAGCTGTAGGTTTTTTTTTTTTCCAAATATCCATTTGCCTTTCCATTTATCTACTTTGCTCTAAAGTATAGAACCTGATGGATGCCCTAGGTAAATCAAACATTTTCTGTCTGCCAAAACGGTTTTGCAAATGCTTATTTCATGCCATTACCATTTTTCTATTTCTAGCAGTAAATCAAAAAGTATCAGCCATTCATCCACTTTAAAAGTAATGCCTTTCCTTTGCATAATTACACATACCCAGTGGAGATCTGTATGCACAGTAAATCTATTCCTTTAAAAGGTTTCCCCTTAAGTACCACAGTGACATAAATTGGTGTAGCGCAAATTTATTTATTTAAAAGGTTTATTCTTTAAACTGATTGGGTAACTCCTACACTTCCATTGTTTGATTTGGGTGGGGAGAGATTTTATTAATGTATCAGATCTAATCCTGCAGCAGATATTTATGTAGAAAGCTCTCACTTCTTGCAGGACTTGCAGCAGTTGATGTGCGTGTGTAATTTATTCTCATTACAGGTTTATTCTTAACTGGTGTTCAGGGGATCTTCAGTGTATCTCCAGTAGATCCTTGAGAATTAAATTGTTTAACAAATGTAATGAGCAAATTTGAAAGAAGTACAGGTAGAGAAGGGTACATATTTGGACATTAGCTTTCCAGATTTGCAAATAACAGAAGTACAGTATTAAAAGGGAGTGAGAAATTACAAAAAATTAATGTCTTCCAGTAATAAGTGCCCCAAATGGTATTTTGGCAAAGAAGGGATTAAAAAAATGGGTGTTTTCATCATTCTCATGTCAACTTTCATCATTCTCATGTCAATCCCATGTCTTAGAATATGCTTATGGGAGCTGCTGACTGGGAGCACTGTAGACTGCAGCCTTCCCCACTGAAACAGCCTGCCCTCTGTTTTGCACTTGAGAACCACCTTAAAGGGTGAGAGAGTACCTCAGCTCCCAAACTAGCTCAATCTTTGTCTTCCCATGCTGTTTGCATCGATGCTAATCAATGTTAATTATGGTAGTGGGGCTTGTGATGTACTCATTATAGGAGCCATCCTATTTTTCTGTGCTTGTACAGTCTTTAACACAATAGAGCCCTGATTGGGGTTCCCTAGATGCTACAAATAGTAATACAAATTGTTATAATAATGAATACGTGGTTCATGGTGTAAGACTACCAAACTCAGTTCATACAGCCTGCTGAAGCATCACTTGATAATTCTGTTTGCTGTTACCACTGACTATGGCATACTAGCTATGTCTTGACAGTTGGGGCCTCAGCACAGTAAACCACTTAAGCTTTTGTTAGTGTTTAAACAGGTGCATGTTTTTGAGTTTGCATTTGAGTCTGACTCTTTAGTGTGAATATCTGTTTCATGTTGAGCATGTGTTTAAAAGAAGCTCTTCTGATTCAGCATCCTTATTGTGCTGGGTTCATTATCCCACCACCACTTCATGACTATCCTGGGAGTTTATGGGACACTGTGCAGGATATATGTTTGTTTCCTTGGCTGAAGCTTACAGGTGCAAGAGCAGGAAGATGTTTCCTCCCAAGAGCTGAGCAGCTTATTGGGTGTACGTGGTAGCAAGGGTTCCCACTTTCTACATGGCTGGAAGTGAGTGGAAGCCAAAAGCTGGGAGTCAACACTTTCCTTCTTCCACAGGCTGTGGTCCCCTTCCCAGTGTCAGTCTGTGCTGGGCACCCTTTAAGAGCTGATACCTGACAGGTATGGTTTTCTGTGTTGAATTTGATTTGGTTCTACTGTTATCCTCACTGGGAATTTCAGCACCTTTGTTCATGTGCATTAATTGATATAAGTAATTACTATTCAGCCCTTGACTCAAATAGTCTTGTCATTTTTTTCAAAGTAAGTTTTCCACAAGTTACCCTGTATTGCTTATTACCTGATTTGTTATGGATATTGGTTCTAGTCCCACTTTTTCAATCCCACCAGATTGCATCCCTAGATTTTAGTTATCTATGTGCTGTTTAGGTGTGCAATTATCTGCCTGACTCTAGTTAGTTCTCTGTTGTGTACCAAGCCTGCATAACAAAAATGTTTTAAATGGCTCAAGTGTTATATTACCTCTCCTGACTGTGTATGTTGTTTTAAAAGGAGTTTGAGCCAGTGCTGAGTTGCTTTTATGTTTGTACTTAGTTTAAAATATTTAGTATAGCAGATAGCTCTTCCCCACCATCGGTTAACTGTGCTTTACTGAAATTTCATGATCTACAGCACACCCTAGTGAAACCTGGAAACTGTGAAGTTAGACCCAGTCAGTTCTACTTCCTTTGTCATGAAGCAAATCTTAGGACTCCACTATGCAAAGGTCTAGGGAGTAAATGCCTTCCTATCCAAAATGAATCCCTTGGTTTATAAAATAAACAAAGAAAGAAACACACAGTCTTAGAAATTGAGATTACAGGATATTCTGTGAAAAGACCATCTGTATAATGAGTTAATCTGGTTTGCAATTTGTAGTGTTGTACATATTTTATAACAGACCACGGGGAAAAGCAGCTCAGGGTTGTTTGAGAAGGGAGAATATTTGTTGGGTTCCTTTCCAGGCTGGAGAAAGCAACCAGTTGTAAATAAAGCATTGTGGAGGAAAAGCTGCAGGCAGTCTTCACAGGTCAGAAGCCCAAATGATCATTTGCTGTCTTATGGACAGAACATTAAAATTTGTGCTAGATATTCCTCCTTTTACAGATGGTTAGGTCAGTTGATTTTTCAGGTGATGATGCCTATATCTAGTTTTTAGTGGCCAACAGGCCCCATGTGGTCCTGCAGAGGGATATGCACCTACCTAACTTTTTTGCTACCTTGCACTCACCTTTTTCTGGATTAGGATCTGTATTCCAATCTTTTGATTTCTTTCTAATTCTCTGAATGCACAGAATAGTAAGGGTTCTGAATTGGATGCTGTTGACACCCGCCACCCCCTCCAAAAGAGAGGAGAAAGCAGGGAAGGACTCTGAGAAAGATATTTAATTAGATAGTCAGGAAAGGAAGCAAATATTAGTCAGAGGTGAAATCAAATTGGTCATGTGTGGATAACGTTCAATGGAAGTGATAACAATAGGAGCACCAGAGAAGAGTGTAGGCCTTACTGTGATTGAAGTTAAATCTCATGAATTCTCACAGAGAAACAGAATTATATCAGAGAGATGTGAGTTAAGTGTCCTAACCTCCCAGCATGTCAAAGCTGTACCAAGTATACACTGCAGATACTGTCAAGCACTCAAGTGGGTTGTACAATTTCAGTATGCCTGTAGAGCTCTTGTCACTGTTCACTGTATGTGCTGCAGCCCCAAACAGCTAGGCTAGCCCAGAAAAAGCATGTTTGGCAAGTGAACATTGCATGCCAGCAGACAAGCAGTACTGAGACTATTTTTATTTTCATGGAGGGCCATGAAGCCCTGACAAGTGCAAGGCAGCATATATCGGTATCCTTGACCAGCTTGCTGCTTCAGCTTGGCTCAACTGAAAGATCCAATCCTCTCTCTCTGTTAAATCTACAGAGCTAAAGCTGGGGTCTTGCTCACACATGAGAAATATTTAATATTTTGAGGAGAGACAGGTTTCCTCCTGGACCTCTGCATTTCACTCTTGTCAGGTAATCCAAACAATAATGGAATGGAAATGAGCATTTTATTTTATGTAAATAAAACCAAAAATTTGCAATAATTCATGGTACCTATTTAAATTACATGCAGATTACTTTGTGAAACTTAGAAGGGAAAGCAGAACAACTGAAACAGTACAATTGTTTCTAAGGACATTCATTTCAAATCCACATACAATATTTCATTCATACGTAATTATTTCCCCAGTGCTGGTCTAAGCATTACTAGTTTCCTTTGTGTTTTTGCTTTTGCATGCAGCGTGTTTAGCAAAACTGCTTTTGCTCTACTAACTCCTGCACGTATGGGGTTTAGCCTCATTGTTCAAAGGGTGGAGCAACAAGCAATATGTACACTCATGCTGCCAAATTTGGCACATATGAGCCCTCTAAAGTATACAGATATCACTCGTTTCATTTAAATCCCTGTCCATATTTTGCATTGCTACCATAATGGCAACTCCATTGTCTGGGTGTATTATTCGAAGCAGCTTTTCTCCCATTGTTTGTGCACTGTAATCCTTGAGGTTTCTGTAGTCATCGTGAGCAGCTTACTTGAAAGAAATCACTTAGCTCTCACAGATCACTCTCTCTGAACCTGCTGGCAAAGGAACAGGCCATGACTAAAGCATGAGACCTGTGATCTTTCTGAAGAAAATCTCTTCAGTCGAGTTTATAATTTGTTGCTTTCATGAGGCTCTGTTCTCAGGGTTTGGACTCAGTGTTATCTTTCATCCCCCATGGATTCTTCTATGAGGCATGATGGGAATGTAGGCTGAAAAAAAGATGAATAATGCTGGCTGTGGATGTGTGCCCTAACAGCATGTTACACACATTTCAAATACTGGCAAAGGGAGACATCTACTGTTTGACAGAAATTAAGGATGGTTGTTTATTCTAATTGCAGGAAAATCTTAGCCTTTTATTATTCCTTGGTATAAAGCGTGGCACATCCTGCTGTGAGGCTTTTCAACAGACTTTTGAGAACTCAGTGCTTGTCTACTTAGGGTAGAATGAGAGATCCCCTGGAACTTACCATAGAGAAGGGGCTGCCCAATTCTTTCCCTTTCTAGCATACAGTCATCTGCTTGGTCTCTGTTAGCACTTGCCCGTCATGGTTGTGTATACACACACTGTGAAGCCATTTGGTATTGGCTGTTCTTTATAAATTATGCCTGTTGCTGGTTTTGAATGCACATCATTTTACTCCTGAGTAAAATGACACTTTTAAGACAGTGATTCCCAAACTGAGGTCTGCAGAAAGCCAGCAAAGTAGTAGTTTGTAGTTTGCGAAGAGTTCCCAGTTCTTTTTGTTTCCAAGGTCTGGATCACATTATAGGACAACTATAAGTATGGTATAACCACTGCCCTGCTCTTCATTTAGCGTAGCAATAGCTCTTTAGACAACCATGCTGTAGCCACATAGGCATTTTGTGTGATCTCAAATGGTGACAACCTTGTGATTTCCAGTGAAGCAGAAGAGTTGCCCAGGACTATTACATTGTTAAACTATACATGCTAAACTATGTAAGTGTGAAAATCCCATTGTAACACACTTGAGTATTTGCAGTGACTGCTGGAAGCTTTGAATGTGGTCCATCATTGTAGAGAGTGATTCAAATTCACATTTCCATCTTCTTCTCTCCAACCTATCTCATAAGAAAAGAAAATCAGGCAATCCAGTGTGTACAAGCTGGCCTCTTCCCTTCTACCCTACTACCTAGCTGACTGTGAGTTGCCCTGTTGCCTGCCACATTATTAGGACTCAGACCCAAGAAGACTGGAAAGAATTCGTCTATGTTCCAAGAAGAACAGAAAACTTTTTTTGTAAAATTTGGGCTCTCATTCAGCACCCATGAAATCAGTTTAAGGTTGGAAGTGAAGTCAGCCAAGGGTTTGACTCTAATGTGACTTAAATCAGCTTCTTTGTGCTTACTCTTTTTGTCTCCAAAGTACTGTGTGTTTGAGGCCAGAATTATATGTAGCTGAACGTTTACTATTCTCAGACTCCACAAGTGTCAGGTTAGGGTACAGATTTCTCACACCATGGAATAGTATCAAGCATGGAAATTTATCACTGATGTTATTCCAGACACCTTAAAATGTTATCCTTCCATCCTTGATACTGGAATGCTTTGTTCCTTCACTGAATTTACAATATGCATTTTAGATCTGATTTTGAACTTTGTCTGCTTTAGGTATGCCCTTTAATTAGAGGTTTGAAGAAAGCTCAGCTGCACTGTTCTTAGATACATTCTGCAAAAGATTGAGTGGAGGAAATGCTTCTAGGAGACTTTCTTTTTTTTGCTCCTTTCAGGAAACCTTGCAGGTATTTTGTCTAGCTATATTTTAACCAGAATTTTATTTCCACTTCAGTGCTCCTACATACTATAATATATAAACATGTAAACTAATTTTAGGATATTGACTTTTACATTCAGATTTGCTGTAGCTTTCTCTGAAAAGGTCACAAAATGCTACTCTGTACCAGTGAACACTACTAGTGAATTAGGCTGTTCAGGAAGTAAAAAACCAGCATAAATGACTACTACAGTAAGAGTCTAAAAGAGCAGAAGATTTGCAGTTAAGGATATGCTTTAAATATCTTTAACAGCTCACTTGGGTGGTGCTAGCTAGCAATGTCTGCTTTATTCCAAAGCACCAACTTTTATTTTCAGATTGTCTTTCAAGACTGAGATGATACAAAGCTATTACTAGTGTTTTGTAGCCTTCTGCAGCAGTAGTCTGTATTTTTGGCATTGAAACTGGTTTTGCCCAACTTGTCATTTTATCACCTGAGAGTGTGCAGGGACACAAAAGAAACACCCTTTACAGCAGCAATGGAATGATTTAGTTCAGTCATGCTGTTCTTAATTCAAACCATTTCCTACAAGCTGATGAGGCAAACCTCTTCTTTGCTTAATGTCACATAAGGTACACTGAAAGGCTGTGAAGAGACAGATGTTCTGTATCTTTACTTCATATGCAAAAACCTGTTATATCCTTTATTTGCATTCAATTAGAAGTCAGACCCTGATGAATATCTACTGTAGGAAATGGGGAAAAGATTTGCCATCAAGCATATGCTTTGCTTGTAGTGGGTTCTCTGTAACCTACTATTGTGTCTTCCTATAGTGATTTGGTCATTTTTGCTGTATTGTTTACATCTGCATGCAGAGAGGTGAAGAGTGTTAATAGATGAAAATTGGAGTTATTTTCTTGGTGTTTTTTTGTTGTCTTTTCTCATTGTACAGAGTCCTGGAGAAAGTGTTGTTCCTTTTAAACAGCCATTCTGCAGTTGCAAAATTTCCCTTACTGAGTGGCTCTGTTTAAGGTTTTAAGTGCTATAGCATTACTTTCATAGTCGTTTTTGTTTTCAATATAGGTTGGGCCTTGTTTGAGCCTGTAAAGCTCATCATTTTCTTGGTAATCCAGAGTATATTATCAGGAACTCGGAAGTCATGAAACTGCATTGTTGTCAAGAAGGGAAGATTCAAATTATAAGAAGCAGAAGTGTCAGACACTTTCAGAACAGATGCTGTTATTCCTGTGACCCTTAAGAGCATGCATGCTGGGGACTTGGACTTTCTAGGGAGGTATTTAGGTTGTCTAGAGCCCTAGATGTTAGACAGGGATAAGCAAAACAGCTTTTCTTCATTGCAGCATAGGTTTCCCAGACTTATGGGGGAACTGATAGAAATCTCTTGCTGTCCTAAACTTGGATATGATTAGAAACCTGCTATGTTATATTCTCATTCTCTTCTCTGTGGACCACTCCCATCACACGTTCTGAGGAACACCTGACATTTCTTCCTTTTTCCTCTTTTCTTCTTGCTTTGATGTGACATTGTAAATTAAACCGTATTCACCCATGTCCAAGTTAACATACTGACATGAAAGGGAAATCCAAGAGCATTTTTAGGTGCTTTGGTGTCGTAGCCAAGTAGGGCTTTATTACTTGCACATACCTCAAATTTTGAATGTTTTTTCCTGCCATTGTGATAGTAAGAAATTTGAAGATTTTTAAGGAAAAAAAAAAAAAGGTGCTGTTAGGTGAAATGATGAAACTGAGTCTGTCACATACAATCGCCTAATCCTTGTGTTTTCTCCAAGAATCTCTGGCACAGAGTAAAATCTAGAGAAAAAGCTTTTTCTCTCCAGCAAGATTAACTGTCTCATCTTAATAAAAAAATCTGTCATGGTTTCCTAAGAAGGTAATAGGTATTTCAGATAATTGCATCAGGGTATTTCTGAACAGTTCCTCCAGCCTGAGCCTGCTCCTGATGGGCATTTTCTCAAGATCCCAGAGGGAGCAGGCTGAAAGCCAGAATGAATCATTCTGTTGGTAGCAACAGTGTATCTCCAGTTGAAACAGTTTCTGGTGCCCCATTGGCCTATCTCCTAGTTTTTCCAAAGTGGTGAAAATGTGCAGTGAACCCAGCAGGATGAGGACATGCTGAACTGGCTTTTGGTTATTTTTGATTATGCTGTATGTTAGGGGAGGACTTAACAGAGATTTGCCAAGTGGCTCATCAAACCAGGATGCTGTGCTTGATTTCTGGTGCTTGCTTTTGACAGATGACTTGAGGATTTGTGGGGGTTGGTGAAAAAAATTTTCTTTTCCACTTGATTTTTAAAAATTTAGAGTTCCTACTGACCTGAAGAGGAAAAAGATGTAAAACATCGTGATAAAAGTAATTAAATAGTGAGTCAATGCTGATAAAGGGGACAAAGAGAACTACAATATAGGAGTAGCAATGACATCTAATCCTTGTAAGAGCCCAGCATACTGCAGTGAGCAGGGTGGGATTATTGGCAGGATCCAATTTGCAGCACAACCACCGTGAGCAGCGACCACTCCACCGGCTCCTAGAATTCAAAAAGCATGTAAACGTTTCTCTTGGGTACTAATTATTTGTTAAGAGTGGGTGTTTAAATGCATAAATACAGGCTAGAATTACAGTGGTAGGTCCAGCCAGAATATACAGTGCTGTGAAAGAGAATATAGACATCAGAGCTGTCCCTTCTCACATTTAGGGTGACTTTTTCCCGACCGGCCAGCATGCATCCAAAGCCCTGCGATGGCCATGGCGGGCTGTGGGTAGCCAGCAGATGGAGCCGCTGGGCAGCAAATGGGGTCTGCAGAAATTCTGTCGCGGGTCTTGCCGCTTCTGTGAGACGGAGAGCAGGACTGTTGAGCTGTTAGTTAGCCCGAACTCAGGAACATTTGGTGGAATCCATGGTGTCCCGATTCCCGTGTATGGGTTAATGCTCACCAGAAAAAATAACATGCCATCCAATGCTGGCTGGTAATTACATACAGAATCACATCTTAATCCAACTGATTGCAATAACCACATTCCCACTGACCTCAACAGAGTCAGAATTTGTGAGTGTAGTATGATTTACAGCAGTGTGTACACCCTTAAAGGATATACTCTGCACTGTTATCTTACATTTTTGTTTTAGTAACTTCTACCATAGAAAAAATAGACCTAATAAAGACCTGCTGATGTAGCCTTAATAACATGTGTTTATTGTTAACCAGACTGGTGAAGTAGTGGTTCAGTTTAGGAACAGAGTGAATAGACTGATAAAAGTTTCCTCTGTGAGTGGTTGGCAGACTTTATTGCTTTTAATTTTACTCCTTGGAAAGCTGCTTACAGCTGAAATTTGGGGTGTTACTTTTTAAAGTGTACATGGCATTTTGCTTCTCTGCTCATTTTAGGAATTATATTTGCTTTTTACATCCAAAACATAAAAATCAAGAGCATCAGTAGACCTGTAACATTTTGAGTTGTTACACAGCGAGTTATTTTATGTGATCATATAAAGCATGGGGAGGTTAAGAAGTCCCCAGTGCAGCTATAGGAAAGGGACAAAAATTGTGAGTTATGTTCTTTCTTTTCCTCATCGTGCTTTTCCATCCTCTCAACAAAGAACTGAGGGGAGATGGTTTACCTTAAACCAGAAATTAAATCATCATAAAAGCACAGTTGACAAACCCCAAAACCTCTGTTAATAATCTGTTCTAGGGAAATGGCAGCATTTCTAACATTAGGCGGTGACTTTTCAAAGCTTGTACTGGTGTTAAGAAGCAGTGTGATACTTCAAGAGCCATATGTGACACAGCTGTTGAATGCTGCTTCAGTGCACAGCTTGTTTGGTTACATATGGTGCTATATCAGCCTAGCACACTGCATTTTACCGAGCTGATGACTGAAATAAATCTGGATAAAAAGTATGCAAAAATATTCCCGATAATATTCTCCGATTAGGGCCAGGGATGTTCTAATAAGTGTTCTGTTTTGCAGGCAGTCCCTTCCTTCCTCCTCCCGTAATAGCTCAGCAGGGATCGGAAGGTGGTCTCCAGAACAGGACACCTGGAAATACGGTGACATTTTGTAGCGCCTTTTACAAAGGCCATGCCCGCGCAACGGAGCAGCGGATGCTCCCTGGGCCGTATTGTGCTGTTCCAAAATGAGTACCGAGCTCCGGGAGAGCCTTACACCGCTCCCGGTGCCCGGCCTGGGCCGGATCGGTAAGCGAGCCCCCGGCTAGGGGCGCACTGCCCACCGCGGGGGAGTCTGGGCCGGGTTTGCTGTCGGTGCCGCCGCGGGGGCAGGCGGGAGGCGGCATACCAGCATCTATTGCCTAACACCGCTCCGAGCTACGCGCTTTCCCCGTGGAGCAAGCGCGGGGAGCTGCTCTAGGCCGACTCCCCGAGGCCCGCCGCCGCCTGCTCCCCGGCTGGCGCGGAGGTTAGGCAGGCTATCGCCACGGCCGGAAAGAGGCCGCAGACCCCGGGGCGTGCAGGGGGCTGGGCTGCGCGGGGGTCGTCTCGCGGGCCCGCGCTCCTCCCCTGGCGCCGCCACAGCCGTTTCCTGCCCGGCCTCCTGCGAGCTGGGACCCGCGCGGTGCCGGCCGAGGTAGGCGGCGGGAGGAAGAGGAGGGAGGGAACTAATGAACGAAGGGCCGTGTCGGGCTTCGGCGCGGCGCGGCCCTGCCCTAGGGGTTCGGGAGGCGCGGCGGTGTATGTGTGTCCGGGCGGGCTCCGCAGTCCCTTCCTCTTCCCGAGGAGCTATACCCTGGCACGGTGTCGGAGGGGNTGTGGGGTCGGCGGCAGCGGCCCACATCGCGGCGGGTGCCCGGCTTTCCCCGGAGTGGCGGGGGCCCTGGGACGGGCCGTGCCCTGGCCGAACCCCAGCGTGGCGCCCGGGGCTGGAGGGCGTCGTTTGAGAGCATTAAAATCTTTAACATCTGATTTCGTTTTGTCCCCAAGTTGCATTGCGGCTGTGTCATCATTTCAGCAATAATAAACCTGAAACTGGCATTGTAGTAAAATAAATAAAAAATATCTGAAGTGTAATTAAATTTTGGCTGTTTGAAAGAGTTGATAATTACATTTTATGCTCAGCCTATTATAGTCATAACGATTTTAATAAATTTTAAAACATTCCGAACATGCTGATTAATTTTAATGAATTTCATGTTTCTGTAGTGAGTCAGGGAAAGCATCTTTAATTTACAGGCTTAGTTCAGATTTTGAAGATACCACTGCAGTGTGTGGCACCAGGTATCTCTACAGGGGAACAGCCTCTGCTCTTTGTGTTTTTCGAGTGTCAGCTCTTTTTTCTTCCTTTCATTTATAAATTAGAAAGACATTGAGTAGGCCTAAGAAGATTTAGGAACTGAAGGAGTTACAACCAGTCTTACAAAGATGCTTTGTAATGTATGGTGTCCACCAAGATGAAGCTAGGTCCTGGTAAGAGGATTAGGAACTACCTGTATCTTCACTGCTTGCAGGCTTGGAATTTGTCCTGTAGGTGATTTTTGCTTTATGTACATGTGCATTACAAAAATGTTTGCAGAAGAATGTACTCCATTAATAGGGCCTTGTAAGGAGCAGTGAGGACAGCTCAGCAGTAGGCCAGGCTAGGTACTGTTTAGAGTGTCTCCTATGTGGATGTTTGGAAGGATGCTCATTTTTCTGTAGATGGGACAGTGAGCCCAGGGGATAAAAGGACTTTTGCATGTCTGAAGTTGTCATTCTGTGAAGGAGGAAGAAGGGTAGTGAGGTGGGAATGTTAAATAGGAAAGAGCTGAAATGAGTAGATTAATAGATTAATCTGGAGACCCTCTTTGGTTGTTGGCATTAATAGGACTTCCAGTGAACTGAGCATGATGTCATTTTTTTTGTTGTTTTTTAATTCTTTCTGTGGCATTTTTTAGAAGTAATAAACTGTTCTGAGCGAAATATACGTTTTAGTAAAACTTGTCAGTTGCAGGATCATTTGCTCACTTTGGTCCCTGATACTACCATTCTCTTTGGATAGGTAGAGCAGGATCATTTGCTCACTTTGGTCCTTGTCTGGGGTGAAAGAGAGAGCACCATGTAATTTAGTCACAGACTAGTACAGAGTCTGTCATATCAGATATTCGGGGAGACCACAAAGAGAACACCACAGCCATTGAATTGCAGTAGAACAAAAAAGGAAGGTCTGTTATATGATAAAACTTAATTTCTTAGAAACTTCATGTTCCAAAACTCTTTTTTTTTTTTCTTGAAGTGCTGAATATTCTCAGTGCTGTGTGAAATGTGCAGGAGCTATGGCGACTCAGCACCTCTGAAAGCCAGGCCCAATTTTATGGATGTCATTGATATTTCTATCCCTCCATTAGTGCAAATCCAGTATTTTACATTCCTAATGTTTCTTAATGTCTGGGTGGATTCTGTAGGAAATAATTTGTTGCTAGATTCCAATTGCACTTTTGTTTACTTACCAATTACACAATTGAAGTTTATAAATGTTTTTGGCTGTCTTCTGATTTTGCCTTTGACACACAAAACTTACAGCTTCTTTTAATTCTTGCTCCCTTGTAGTTAACTGACATTTTCAAATATGTTTATCTTCCTGTTCTGCTCACCCAGTCATTAGCTTGATATCAACCCCAACTTTGTGCTCCACATTCTTGCAGCTGGCTTCTTACAGACCTTACCAATCTGTGAGGTGTTAGAGGTTTGCAGCTGCAGAGCTTTATAAGCAGCCTAAAGCTAGCAGTCTGTCTGCTGATATTTTTATCCTAGTAGCGGGTTAAATTATTTTGTGGAGTCTCTGTGCTACAACTTGTTAATGCCAAAATAACCTTCTTTCGTGGCTTGTAGTATGTGGTTAAAAAAATACATGCTTGCTGAAAATTGTCTGATTGAGCACCTTGACTCTTCATCAGAACCTGAAATTTTCAAAGAAATTCAGTGTGACTTTGTAAAGGATCTCTGCAGTGTTGGTCCACTCATCTTGTCTCTTGGCACTGGATGTAGGAATCTCTGGGATTACTTTGTGTACATGCTGTAATATGTGGCTTATGTTTTAATGGCTCTATGTGTACAGTTTAAAAAAAGCAAACCAACTTGTACGTTCTGTGCATCAGCAACAGTATTCACTAAAATTTGCTGCATGACTTAAAACATGGTGAATATGCTGAGAAATCATAGAAATACTTGTAAGAGTTGAGTAATGAGAGTTAAGCTCGTAATGTGTTTGAGAATTTTGAGTGTGATGCTCACATTTGGGTTTAGCAGTAATAGCTTTACAGTGCCCGGAACCAATTAAGTGTTAACTTTGTGAGTGGAAATTCCCTTTGAAAAAGTTGTGAGGGGAGTAAAGCAGTAAAACAATTTATTATGTAAAAAATACTTATAATTTCTTGAGTTCCAGTATGTTTATTCTTTACTTGGAGACTAATATGTTCTTACTAAGTGGTGTGTTTGCCACACTTTGTACGCCACCAGCTAGCAATGTGATTCTTGGTTTCATTATGGTCTGGGGGTTTTTTGCTCTCAAGCCAATTGTGCTTTGAATCTAGTCATAAAAGAGTTTTTTTATTTATTGAGGGAAGCCCCAAAGTAGCTGATCACCTTTGCACTGCTTGAGATGCCATGCCACCATAAGAAAACTTCCCAGTGTTGGCAGTGTGGTGGATGATGTGAGTGGCTTTCAGTGGACAGCCAGCTTCTATGCACTGCAGGAACCTGAGGCTTCAGCTTTGAGTTTCTTTAACATTGGTTTCAGAAATTGTTGAAGTCAGTCAGTTTGGTTGGGGGAAAGCAGATTGTATTACTCTCACCAAGAGCTGTGTTGTGTTGTCAGATCTCCAATTTATGTTGTCCCATCCGTGCCACAGAGCCTTTATTCTGAACAGCTTTGCATAAGACATTTGCTGGATTTAGCCCAAAGAGAAAAAGCAAATTAATTTCAGGACTCAGGTGGTTTGGTTAGTCCGAGGTCATGTTAAGGGGATACAGGACAAGCATGAATCAGTTTCCATCTCACTGACAGGAGGAACTGAATCCTGCAGCACTTATGGCTTCTTGGTGGCAGTGTGAATGTTACTCTGAGTGGCAATCTGCTCACCTTTTGTTAAGAAGGTAAAAACAAATACTTTGTCTTAATTTTCCAACACTACCAGGCTTGGCAGTGTGAGCTGTACTGGTTGTATATTTTGGGGTTTTTTCCCTACAGCTCTGGAGTGATCACAGCAGCCATTTGTTTCTTGCTTTGAACTTCAATCATATTGAATGAGGTACTAGATAACTCTGGAGATAGAAAGTCACTCTGCTGTCACTGATCAGCACACGTTGCCATTCTGATATACTGCTGTGTCATAAGCCTGCCAAAAACCCAAAAGCAACAATGGTAAAATGAACATTGATGATTTCCTTAGACTGGCATGAGAACGAATAAAGTACTGAGGAAAATGCAACTATTTGATGAATTTCCTACTGTGGCTGTTACAGCTATGGAGCACATGTGGTCCCTTCCCAAAACCAAACTTTTATGTCAAGCAGTGCTTGAATGATCTGCAGTGACACAGCTGATTTGGAATCAGCCATTTTAGTGCAAAAGAAAGCTTTCACTCTAACGGTTGTTAATTTTTAATATGAAAAATTGTATGATACCACTCTGCTTTCACTTGGCACTAAGATCTATTCAAGAAAGACTTGAAGAAAAATTGGCTTGAACTGAGAAAGTGTTGCACATGGACTGGAATAAAAACTGCTCTAGAGGTTGGAAAACCAAACACTTTACTGTCTGATAGTGCAAACGTTATGTGTACAAAAATAAATCTGCCTTCTATGTATATGTTTATATTTTTAATCATACTGAATAGCTTTTATTTCCCTGCAAGCCCTTTCCTCAATGAGCGTGCAGAATTGAGGGTATTTGCATAATAAGTAAGCTTTTTCTTACTGTTTAAGTGCCAAATCTGTGGGCCTTATTTTATGAACACCATTCCAAATCTACTGTGGGCATGGAGTTTCTTAATTTCACTTTATGGGACTTCCTCTCATCTCATTGATCTGAATTAGTGTCTTTCATTAGTACTGAACCTATTTTTGCAACATGAGAATGTTATTTTTAGTATCTCTGTGTGTTCTATCACTAAAATAGTTGTTAAACTCAAAATTACCCACTTACTTTGCCAAACTGAAAGCCAAGGATGTATTTTGCAGTGTTTGACACTGTACTCAAGCAGAGCTGTATTTGAATTAAGTTGTTATTTTGAGGGCTCAGCATTTTTGGAAATACCTCTCTGAGATTGCAGGATAGGTGCCTAAAAAAGTTGGAGCGCAGTAACCGTTTCTAAAAATTTGGTTCAAGTGACTGGCTTAACAGCAAACAAACATGAGGGGCACAATAAGGGATAAAATCTTGTTCGTCAGGTGGAATCTGTTCTTTTTTAAAGCAGAGAAGCCATACTGTTTCTTCATGCAGCCTCTTTCTTTGCTCGTGACACTTGGTTGACATCTGCAAATCTGAAGTGTGTGTTTGCTTCTGTTAAACCTCTGGATTTAACTGCTGTGACAAGGCAAGCAGCTCAGGGAAAAGAGTATTTAATATGCAGAGTTTCCAAAAAGGTGTTATTTGTTAACTCTGTAGTCACTGTGTCTTTACCAATTTTGAATCCAAAACTTCTGAAGCCTGCTTTTTTCCAAAAATTTGTTAAGCAGCAAGATTTAGTCCCTGTTGCAGCAATCAAAAGATACCCTAAAACATCTTTTCCAGGATCTTAATTTGACAAGATGCCTATCAATCTCGATGATGTGATGCAACTCTTCTGCCATCTCTCTGAGGTGAAGGGGATGAAAGCTGCTGTCAAACACTCTGGACGAGGAGCACTGTGGGCAGGTGCCTCGGCATTTGTTGGAGGTCTGATGGGAGGTCCACCTGGGATTGCTGTAGGTGAGTGTGCTTTGCTTTAGGAAGAAGGAGTGCAGTTAACTCCCCAAGTAAAGAAACTGGGAGCTCACTGTAGTAGGTATGGGTTGAAGATTGAGATTTCATGCATCTGGGCTGGCACAAGATGCCACTTTCTATGCTGGCTTTTAGAAATGAGGTGTGTTGCAGGCAGGCATATGTCAGTGTTTCTTTCTATGGTGAGAGTGACCTTGCTGATTTTGCTCCTGGGTGGCAAACAGGAAGTCAGTGGTCTGAGGTTGAGATGGTGACGCCTTTGAAACACTCTGAACCTCATTGAACAAGCTGTTAAGAAAAGTTTTCTTTTGGTGGGTAGAGCCGTGGTTCCCATGTGCTGAGGTACCTCAATGTCTGAGGAGTACTGAGAGAAAGGGAGAGCAAACTCACAGGCTCTGTGCTCATTAGTGCAGGCTCTGCTCCAGCACTGCGGTTGGAGGATGGAGAGGAGAGGGGTGAGGCAGAGGGCAAGGATCACTAGAGACAGTGATGGTAGCCCAGGGTATGCTGGTATGTGGTGGCCCAGAAGAAAGAAAATGGGAGCGTGAAGCAAGGGTGGACAAGTTTCCTAGTCAGCCTTAGCATGGACAGGATTGTCTTCCTAATGATCTTATTCCTGTAATTTAAAAGTACCTGCTATCCACCTGTTGGTGAACTTATTTCCTGTGGAAGTTGTTCTTCTGTGTCACTTTGCTATTTTCTCTGTGTGCAAAAATTACAGGAAGGGCAGTGTCAAAGAGTAAAGAGTTGTCTCTCCTCTGTGAATTAAGAGTTGTCTGGTTTGAGAGGTGCCTTGTCGCTGAAGCCATGTGGGCCTTTGTCCATGAATGTTCCTTACCCCAGTGAGCATTTGCAGCAATTTCATGGGCTTATTGGTATGAGAGTGAATTGCAGTATGCCTGTGTCTGGGCTAGCAAGGATGAGGTACAAAAAATAAGCAAATGATACGGGAGGTGTAATAACAGAAAACGCAAAATGAAACTCTGTGTTTACTCCTGTTGCAAGTAGAGAGCTTAATTAACAGGCAAAACCAATTCTTTGACAAACGTATGACTGAAGCTATCAGGAAGAAAGAAGAGAAATAAAGCTTCTGTAAGGAATTTGTGAACTGCATATTAGAAGTAAAAGTGACAAATGTAAGTGGCCTCATTCTTGGGTGAGATGATGAGAGACAGTGGAGTTACTCTTGGATGCATTTGCATTTTCTGTTTAAGTGTTTGTTTCATCTTTCATAATGTCTCCCAGTCAAGCTTGGTGTTCTTCAGCCACTGATGAAGGCACTGGAACAAGGACTGCCTGCTCTGAGAAGAATGGATTGTGGATGTGTTGCATGGGGGAAAATGTGCTCCTGCAACAAATCTTGTCTCAATGGACACGGAGCTTGTGACATCAATACTTGTAGTGACTTCTGCATTAAGTGCCCCTAAATCAGATATTGATGTTCTCATAAAAGTTCCTAGAGGATGACTTCAGCCATCATAGGCTTTCAAGTATTCCTGTGGTATCACGGGAAAAATTGCCAGCTGTGTAAAAGCTGCAAATTACAGAACTTCTGTCTGGTGAAAAACTGCATCCCTGTGAGTGCATGAATGACCTTTTAGGATCAGCCATTGTGGTTGGGAATTTTGAGGCAGGGTGAGTTCTGACACCACTCCATTGTGAAGGTTCTCCTTCCTGCCACCAGGTTGTGTGTGCCTCTGGGCAGTGGTGCCAATGGCGAGAGTGCTGTGTTGCAAGTTCGACTGGAAACTCCTGGAAAGAGAAGAGTCCTCTGGAGGACTGCAATGCTGGTTTCTCATCTGCAGCAGCAGCCACAATCCCATTCAGCTGTAGAGGATGCCTCTGCTATTAGCTTTGATTGTGTAGAGTTCCTTTCTGCTTTCCATGGATGTAAAAGTCCTTGTTTCTTTGTGCATCATATAGAAACCTAGTTAGAGTAGACACATACACAACTCTATTGATTTCTAATAAAGGTGAGGGCAC
>VWZO01006797.1:551-16959 GCA_013396975.1 Bucco capensis | reverse complement strand
GCTTGAAGCTGCAGCAGGGGAGGGTTAGACTGGACATTAGGAAGCACTTCCTCACGCAGAAGGTGATTGGGCTCTGGAATAGGCTGCCCCGGGGAGTGGTGGAGTCACCGTCCCTGGAGGTGTTTAAGAGAAGATTGGATGTGGCACTGAGTGGCATGGTTTAGACGTTGTGGTGTTATTGGGTCATAGGCTGGACTTGATGATCCTGGGGGTCTTTTCCAGCCTTGGTGATTCTGTGATTTTCCGTACTGTTTTCCTTCAGAACTATGCTCTTATTTGACAACACTTCATTTAACTGGCAAAACATTTGCTATTTAGCTGCACACAGCTATCATGCATTGACATCTTGACATTTAAGACATATTCATCTTAAAAAGTGATGAATAAGAACAAACCAAGTGTAACATTAAGCCTGACCACTGGAGCATCAATTCACATTTAGCACCTTAATTTCAGTTAATCTTCCCTCCATTACAGCCTCTGATAACTTCACCATCTTTGGTTTTGCTTTCTTGAACAAGTCAAAAAAGGACTAAAAAATGGTTGAAAAAATGACCCCTTTTACAGGAAAGAAAATGGCCTGCTTTTACCATAATAAAGAAAAGACTGCTGGCCGGCACTGCAATGGCAATCCAGTATGAGTTTAGTCTTCTCAAACCTTAAAAACTTTTAGATTAGTAACAGCTGGAAACAGATGCAGCTTATTAAGTTAGAAACTCATCAAGACTGTTGAGACACTGATTGATCTACTGAGCTATTAGAGCTCTTCCACAGTATCGGGCCATTCTGTTACTGTCTTTTTAGTCTTAGATGGTAGGCACTGGAAGCTTTTTATCTGTTAATACAGTGATGATAATAAGTCTTTTTATCCTTCTCACTTCCTCCTGTTTAAAAGAAAAAAAAAAAAAAGAAAACCACTGCACTTGGAAGAAACAGACTCTCAATCTAATGAAGTCCATGGAAGAAATTTTGTCTGCCTTGATGGGCTTAGGATCAGAAAATGCATGTCATTTCTTGTCTTTTTTAACATGTCTGATGACATCTCTCAAATATTTAGGAACAGTAGAAAAAGCTCTATTGTCACAAAAACTGCTTCATGAAAATGCAAAACATGATAGCAAATGTCTGGATTTCACACAAACTGACTCACATCAGTAGCAGTTCTAAACCTAACCAAAAGTAATAGATGCTGTCTTGATTGCTTTTAGAGGGGTGAAAATATTCATGATTTTTCTGTTAAGACTCTTTGTGGATTATTTATGGAAAAGCCGTAAATCCAACAGAGAAATGTTAAATATCATTGCATAAGCAGCACATGTTACTATGTTACCTAAGATGGTTGGCTAAAATAACAAAATAACCTAAAAGAAAACAAGAGGACAGAGAGAGAAATCAATGCAAAAACAAAACAGTGAGATGGCATAAGACATTTTATCATTATTTTTGAATGTAAATTGCAGTTTTAATGTACGCGTAAAGACATAAATAGTCTTTAATAGTCTTAAAATAGTCTTTAAATAGTCTTTATTTAAACTCCTAGCTGCTGTCAGATGTCTACCTCTCAGTGCCTGGGCAACGGGTAACCTGCCAGTAGACAATCTTCTTCCTGTCAGATCTAGCTTCCTTATCCTATGAAGCAGGCTCAGGGACTCAGCTTTTCCCAGCTTTCCTGAATTTGCTTTTTATGTTACTTCGCCTCCAATAAAACAGTTTTCATGTTTCACATTTTAAAAACTCAACTGTCCAGCCTTTTCCAGCTCCTATACACATCTAGACCTTGCTGAAAAACTAAAGATGCTTCACATCACTCAAGTGCTAAGAGGCAAACAGGCTCCAATGGTGGTTGTTAGCTGCTGGATCAAAAGTAGCCATTGGCTTCAAAAGAGTAAGGTCTAGAACAATATTTATTCATGAAATTTGGTGTGCATATTACAACATATTCTATAATTACATACACTACTTTTTTAGTCTTCACAAAACCACACTAGTAACTTTTTCATCCAGAGTACAGCTCTGATCCAGGGATGGAAACCATAGCACAAAATACTTTATTGTTGTATAATTTTCTGCCTCATTTTTTTTGAAATGAAAAATTCCATTTAAATTTTTCATAGCTCTCTGACAGACTCCCTACGTGAAGTTAACTGTCTTTGTTATACCTTTGTTACAGATTTCAGCTCTGTACTTCATAGCTTGATTTGTCTCCGCATAAAAGCTCCACCTAAAACTAACGAACTAAAAGTCCTCTATAATGACATGTTTAAAAATAAATCTCTTAAATTAGACAACCAAAAGTTGCATAATATCAACATTCTTCACTTCTCCAAAAATAGTGGCACATCCTGAAGCAGCTAAATAGCCCTTTAAATGCCTCGGTACACATACATGAAGTAATATAGATGGAAAAATTCTTAGGGAAGAAATAAACGAGCAGGCTTACCACAAGGTACAGAAAAAAGCTGTTGATACACTTTTTATACTTCAGCAGCTTAATGAGTGCATTCACCACAGGGAACAAACTAGCTTTAAGTCTCTTCCCAAGCACTAAGCGAATTAACATAAACATCTTCATCTCACTGCTCTACCTGTTAGGATACAGATCATGAAAGCATCTCAGAACATCTTTTTGAAGCTATTTCAACGTTAAATTGGGATTCAAAATGGAGAGAGCATGATTCTTTATTCTAATGGAAAGACATATTGCCTAAAAAGTTTAGGACAGAAGCTGGGGAAGGGAAAATGTCCTTTCTAATACCAGACAAATCACTCTTTTGAGTAAATAGTTGCTCTGCATTCAAAGCAAAATTCAACAACTAATCCAGAAAGTACAAAAACACATTGACTAACAGAAATAAAACCCAAAATATCCAATCAATATCATCTTTATCAAATGAGGTTCAGTAAAAGAAGCTACTATAAATGTACTGGTTAAAAAATATAATGCATAAATATAAAAAAAAATAAACCAAAGTGACATAAACAAGCTTGAGAGAAAACTTTTATTTTTCACCAGTGCACTTGGTAATCTTACTTAAAAGATCTATATTAGCATGCATATTCCTTTCAGCTGTGATATTTTTTTGCACAGTATAATCTTTGAAACTTTTCAATATTGTAAGAATGAATCTTATTTTTAAGGTTTACTTTACTTTTTTGAAAATGTCTACAATGGCATCGATTAAAGCTGTGTTTTGATAGAAATATGAATCATTCAAAATCGAAGAGTTTCTTACTGAGCTCTACTGTGAATCATTCATTATTCACCAGCAACTAAATCCCTTCTAAATTTTTCCTATCTCACATTTTGCATTTTCTCTGGAGATACTCTGTTACTATTGTGCACACAAGCCCCCCTCAGAACTAGGATTTTTTTTTTTTTTTGAGATCAACTGATCAGAATCAACTAATGTCAAAAGGATCTTAAGTAATTTGTTGAAGAAACAATTCAGAAATACAAGTTTTAGAAATTAGACATAGAATTAAGCACTAAAATTAAGCCCACTCTTTTTTTGTGACATAAAATGGCAGAACTAGGTTAAAGTTAGCCTTTCTTTTCTCCTACATGTGAGAAAAAGGGGGAGAAAAGAGGAGGAGGGGAAATTATACAGCAAAGATGATGTTGAATTCCATATACTTAACTTAAATCAAGCTAAAGAGTATTTATTCCTTGAACATATTTTCATTTCCTTTATGAAAAAGCAAAGCTGTATTGAGTTTAGCTTCTGCAAGTCACACTGCTTGAATCTAGACAGATTTTAATGATTATTTATAAAGATAATTCAAAACCCAAAGTCTGTGTACTTTTGCGAGTCATCTGAAAGTTGTGCCAGATTTCACTAACAGTTCATTAGTAATGTACTGGGGAGAATTAGTACACTTAATGTTATGAAACACAAAGAAGTATGAAAACATAACTATATATTGCTATATAGAAAACAAAACTTGTGACATAAATATTTTTCACTTAAATTTTTATGTATGAAACTTCACCATGAGGTTGTCAATATTTAAAACAAAACCAAAAAAAGCTCACCCTTTTTTAATTCTGCTCTTTTAATCAAACTGATCAGAAGACTAGGAAAATACTACATGGTGAATTTTTGTGATTAATGTACAGATGTTCATCTACTAGGCACTGAGGCAAGTTGCGAACACAGAAGACAAATTTTTTTTGTCTCTTTGGTGCTGTATGCCTCACAGTGGAGTGAATACATCCATGGATGAACTATGGGATGCACTTCTGCCACACGCCTTTCAAGGCAAATACAGCTTGAAAGAATACCATAGCTTCAGTCAGGCTATCAGAAATGTAATACAGGTATAAGTAGTGTTGAACTACAGTGATGATAGTAACAGAATATCATCCTCATTTCCTTACACACAACTCTGCAGTGCCAGATAAGACAGAAATATTGCTCAGTTAAATGCAACTCCCAAATAAATGCTTAAGACACCTTTGCCATAGTAAGTTACAAATGCGTAATGTAGATATGGTTTCTTGCTCTTTTAGGCCTTCATATGTTGCCACCAAATTCTGTAATACTGGGAGTGCACAATTGAATGAAGTCTCACTCTTCTGCTTTCTTCCCTATTTTGTCATTAAAAAGGAGATTAAAATCAGGCTTTTTGGTTTTGCTAATTCTGCATTTTCAAGTTTGTTTGTTGTTTGCTTTCAGGACAGAGTAATTTCTGCAGAAATCATCTTCAATTTAATGACACATATTTACAAAAAAAAAAAAAGGAAAAAGAATAGAAGACTTTGCTGCATTTTCTCTAAAGACCATGCACGGTAAGAGTTCTTTCTACTGCCGAATTCTTTTTGCCAAGATCATTTTGTTGGCTGATAACTTGGCCTTTAAGACTTTCTGACTTTTCATTTCTATTGACTTCATTGAAGCATTGAAGAAAGGCATGAAATTCTGTGCTGTGAAGGAACTTTTAAGCAAGTGACATTTTCAGTAAGAAAGAGCAGTTACACATTGTCACTTTGTGTTGTACTGGAGGGGAGAAGTCTGGAAGGAGTGGCAACTTATTTTCTGCATTATCTACACTTACAGCATGTGTCTTGCAGTTTACATGTTGAATATGTTGCAAAAACCCTTCAATAAAATAGAAATTATCTAATGCCTATTGATTTTTCTATTAGTAATTTCTATGCAAATCACACAGCAGATTGTGTGAAGTGTTTATGACTTTCACATTTATCTCTTTTGTCATGGTTTATGCAGGCAAGCAGATAATCCAGGGTCATGCTTTACTAAGGATGTACAAGATGGGAACATGTGAATGTGACCATGCTGTCTGTAACTATACTGGCTTGAAACTAGATTTAATCTCAACTGTTACTAATGATTCCTTTTTCAGACTGTGAAATGGTTCATAAACACAGTCAACACAACTGCAACAAAGAGTATGAGCAGGAAGATGAAATGTTAAATCAAATTGAAATCTAATTTACAGTGCCTTCTTGGCCTCAGAAAGAAGATGAGTTCACTGATGGGATAAACATGGGAAAGTATATACGCACTAGGAGGCTTAGTTATAGTGAAAAGAATGCTGCCCTTAGGGAGCTATTAATCCTCCTCCTTTCACTTGCTTGGCAGAAATGACCTTTTGTAAGTTTTGGTAAGTACAACAAAAACTGAACTAAATTGAAAAAAAAAAAAAATTAAATCACAGACATTTGTAGAGCTCCAAATGTGACTGCAGAGCTACAGCTTTTCCGTTACCTTAACAGCTTCGCTGTCCTGCTTCATAAAGAGTATCTTAGATTATGATTTGAAAGCATCACAGAGGAGCAAATAAATTTTTTTCTTAGATTTTTGTTTGTTTGTTTGTTTTAGTTTTGCCCCTCCTGTTAAATGAGTAATGACCAGTAACTTACAGGTCAAAGACACCTCACTCCATTAGCAAAAGACCATGACATTAAAGAATACCAAGTCTGATACTCTGTAGAAGATACTTGGTTTGGGAGAGGAAGAAGAGGACTAGGCATTGAACTTTACATATGTGTTTCATCTGGCAGAGTTGAGGTCACTTTATACCTAAGTTGCATTTCTGCAGCTACAAAATCTTCATTACAAAAATTTATAAACAAGGCATATTTAACACAGACTGAACAATTTTCCTATACAAGTTCAACTACATTTCAGTGTCTCCTCTTATAGAACTCAAGAAAAGATGAGACTAAAAATAGAATTATCTTTCCTATTTAGAATAAAAAGTCTTAGATTTTTCTAGATTGCAACATCTGAGTTCCAGAAATCTAGTCACAAGTCCCCCAAGGGGAAAGAGACAAAAACATGACAAAATCCCTGGAAAATTCCTGAGATCAACAACTTCCCTTTCCATGCCGTTCAGCTTCAGTTAATTTCTCTTTAGGCTTGGGAGCTGTGACTGAAGAGAAACACATGCAGAGGTGCAGTACAGCCACACATCCTTCTGCAGGGGATGGCCTATGTTTTCTGAATATCTTTTCCCAAAGTGTGAGAAAGCAAAACGT
This sequence comes from Bucco capensis, assembly GCA_013396975.1. Lineage (NCBI taxonomy): Eukaryota > Metazoa > Chordata > Aves > Piciformes > Bucconidae > Bucco > Bucco capensis. Next base: position 10,457 of record VWZO01006797.1, on the reverse strand, counting down.
AAGCACACAGAATTAACAGAACTTCCTCTATTTTCACAACTCTCCCCTTGCTCCTCATGATGGGAACAGCTAGAGGGTGTCTCTAATTGTATAATACTTTTAAGCAATATAAAAGCATTAGCTATATTATCATAGTTTGATAGGCTATTTTGCTGGACACCACACCAAACAATAGCAGTGAACATAATTCTCTGCATGGAACAGACAGAAAGAACTTAAATGACTTTGTTTAAGGTCACAACAGAACTGCAGGATAGATTCTCTATTTCATGCTTTAACAAACAGAACATCTTCTATATCATCAAATAATGGCATTTTCCATTAAAAAAATTCACTTTTTAATACATTTGTGAATTTAAAAAATACCTGTATACATTTAGCATACTTTTGTTGGTATACTAAAACCTTCGTTTCAGTTTTCTACACTACCAGTAACACTGCTGTGGGTTACATGAAACACTGCAAAGCATTAGGTTTGATCCTACTGTAACCATGCTAAAATTGTTTTAAGTCTAAAGTTTTATTTTCCTTTGACAGAAAGTGAAAATGAACTGATAGAATGTATAGTTTCTTGGTGCAGATTGCTGTGTCTCCTGCAGACACTACATCAGACCACTGCATCTGCTTCTGGGCCGATTATCTATGCTAGAGCTGATTTTCCAAAAATCAAGAGAAATCATATTCCTTGCCATCAGAAATTGAACCACTGAAGGACAACAGTGTCTTGCCCTCCCTGGTACTGTGATTGTGTCAGCAGGTCTTCTACCTCCCAGCACACAAAGAACAAGGAAGGTGAGTGATGTGATCTGCATGCAAGGGTATTCAACTGTTGGAGAAAATGCCATTCTAAATACAGTATTAAAAATGATCACACACAACTTTTGTTAAATGCTAGCAGGATTGGAAAATTAATGATGCATGTGTTACTGAGAGCTGACAAGTGTCTTGGGTGATAAATTAACTAAATGTAAAATATAATTTGCTTTTGAATACCTTGGAAAGAAACTACTGTGAAAGACTGCAATTTAACAACAAAGTTTAAACAGTCTGAGGTTACAATTTTAAAAGCTTATTAGTCTGAAGGTGTATGATGATTTTCTGAAAAGATGAATGATGAAAAACAAAGTCAAAAGGAAAAGATATTTGGATGCGAATACTTGTTTTGAAATCTCACTGTTAATTTCAGGCAACATTGCACCTCTGTGTCTTCAGACTCTGGGTATCTTCTCTCTGAAACTCAGTGAAGAGATAAATTGAGTTCTTTCAGAAGACAATTACTTAATGCAAACCATTTGCTAGGTCATTTCCCACTTACGTTATTGCATGCCCAGAAATTTGCAGCCCAGCTTCTGGACTGACACTAAGGTCAAAAAGGAAAACATTCTGGACAATTCTCCAGTCAAATTAATTACATTGTTTACACAACTGATAAATTTATGTTATTCAGTAACCACAAAAAATGCAGTGGCTAAAGGAGATGGGACAAAGATTAACTTGGAACATCAAACTCATGGTTCACTTGCCAAACAGAACCTGCATAAGCGCAAAGTCAGATCTCCATTTGCTCTGCTGTGTCACAGCCAGAAGCACACTACTTTGAAATTGTGTCCTTTGTATCTCTGTTGGTCTGCTGTTGATCCTGAGGAACACTCAACCAAAGATGCAAAGATAAAATAAAGTGGAAGTTCAGCTATCCTGCTAAAGCAGAAGATGCAATTGTTTCATTTTCTACAAGTCAAGAATGTGTTCCAAAATGGGTATGCATATGCTAGCAGTGTCTTGGACAATAATTGCTAAGTTTAACTCCAACTAGAAGGAACTACACTTAGTAGTACTAAGTACTACTACTTAGTAGATCAAGGATTCAAGAGGTAAAACATCAATGTGGAAAGGTATAATGTCCTAAAGGAAAAAACCGGAAGGCTGTTCAGTTCGATTGGTCTGGCTGGGGCCAGGGATGATTATCTATCTATCAAATGTCAGCAATGCAGCATGAAGTGGCAATACACCAGCACAAAGGACTGACCCCGGGATCTGTGGAGGCCAGACCTTCACTGCCTAGTCACACCTGCCTGGCCAGGAAAGGTTCTTTCGGTGTCTTACTGGTGGTGAGTGTCCTAACATTTAACACAGTTGTTCATTAAATTCCAGTCAGCTTTCAGATGCATTAGTAATAATCACTTTGATCTTTCAAGCTGTGCATATTCTGCTCTCACAGTCTCTCTGCACATGCTGAAGTTGCTCAAATAATCTGCCTCAATAGAGAGGTCACAGCATTACAGGCAAGGAAATTAAAGCATAGTTTTAGTACGTGAAAAACCTTGGATTCTAGAGATGCTCTGGAAAAGCTAGTTTTTAGTATCCTAATCTTCTTACACAACATCCTGATCTTCAAAATATGTTCATTTCTTCAACTGTCAAAACTCTCAATTCCTAGGTTTTTAACACCCTTCTGCTTTGTACTCCAAAGTTGCCTACAACTTAAAAAAAATTTAACACAGTATGTCTGAAAAGTACATTACTGTATTGGGTTTGGCTGAGATAATCTGGGGTGCATCTCATCATGTCCCATAAACTTATGTAAATTCAGGTTCCTCAGGAGGTCCCTGGCAGTGACACCATCTACTACTGCTTCTGCAATTATCCTATTCAAGTAGCTGCTACTCTAGGACATCTGGAATACTTTTTACTTCTATTGCACTTTCCCAGTGACCAGGCACTGGTCAAGCAGTCCAGCTTGGAATCAGAAGATACACTGAAGCACTATTTCACAGACCCCATAAATGAAAGTATAGCACAGAGACCCCAGTTTAGTGCTAGGCCATTCCATCTTGAACTGATGCATGTTTGTAGCATAGCATTATGTGCAGTGCTTGCACACACCTAAAAGGAATACAGCTGACTGACCTTACTAGACAGTGAAGTTTAAAGTCCCACCACCAGACCAACAAGAACATAGCTGCTTCACCTCTGCAAGGTTGACTACAGAGCCTCTCACCTCAGCCTTCTCCATGTCTGGCAGAGAGTCTGTGGGGAAAACAAGCCAACTAGGAGTGCATTACTCCTGCCTGAGCAGTGTTCTCAGTGCAAGCTGTCAGCATGATTGGCATCAACCATAACTGAACAGTTCATTGTAAACTGCTATATCAACACATGAACATCCTCAGTTTTCAGAAGTGTTTAGCTTCCTTTTTTCTGCACTAGAAATTAATACATTTATTATTATTGCAATATCACACATATGTAAGTGTTTTTCTTGGATACCACAATGCTAAGCAGTGTGCAAACATAAAACAACGGCAGTCCAGAAGCTTGCAACTTAAATAATCTGAGATAGTTGTCCAGATCACATTGCACTGAGAGCTTTACGTTTCCATTAACACACCTCAATTCAGTGAACCACTCTTGCGGAAACCCACAGGAATTTTACCAGTGGATTGGATTGGATTCTATTCTATTCTACTGAACAGGTCTTCAAAGTAAATATTGGACATCACTCCAAAGAAAATCACATTTTCAAAGGAAATAACTGCATGTAGATTTATGCTCTAGTTTTTAATTAGGAATGCTCTACATTGATCAGCCTACAAGCTCTGAACTGGCATAACATCACTTGGTTTGGAAGCATGAATGTAGATGCTAACACATAACAACACTTGCACAGTTAAAAGATTAAGAAGTTGTGTATCACGGCTCTAACTCCAAATTCGTTGTTAGTGAGTGCTGTGCATCTGAGAACACCGAGATCCCAGGAACACATACACAGTCGACTGATCATAATGTAGAAAAAAGAAGAAAAAACCCTCAAATATTTTAAAAATCAAATCATAATGCATTCCTTCTGTTCCAGCTAACTCAATACTGATATAGTATCTCAGCAATATTCTGGAAAAACTGGTGATGGGATATTTCCACTTAATAGGCACTAGTCTGCAGCATGACATAAAACTAGGGCACTCACTAATTGCTGTTCAACTTTACTGCAGCTTTAAATATCAAATCACAGAATCACAGAATGGTGGGGGTTGGAGGAACCTCTGAACATCATCTAGACCAACTGCCCCACTAAAGCAGGTTCATCTAGATCAGGTTGCACAGGATCATGCCCCGAGTGGGGTGGGGGTTGGATATCTCCAGAGAAGGAGACTCCACAGCCTCCCTGGGCAGCCTGGTACAGTGCCTGCCCTGGCACCCTCAAAGGAAGTTACTTTTTCTTTATGTTTAGGTGAAACTTCCCATGTTCTGGTTTATGCCTATTGCCCCTTGCCATATCACTGAGCACCACTGAAAAGAGACTGGCCCCATTCTCGTAACACACATACTTTACATATTTATAGGCATTGATAAGATCCCTTTCTCAGTCTTCTCTTCTCGAGGCTAAACGGCCCCAGTCTCTCAGCCTTTTAAGAGAGATGCTCCAGTCCCCTAATCATCTTTGTAGCTGTCCACTGAATTCTCTCCAGTAGTTCCCTATCCCTCTTGAACTAGGAAGCCCAAAAATAGACACAGTACTTCAGATGTGGCCTCTCTAGTCTCCACAGGGATTATGGGTTTGTGTACATAACTGAGCTATACTGAAGGAAACACTGGGGATCCTTTGAACAAGTAGTTTTAATATTAGGATTTTTCAACTCTGAAAAAAAAAAAAAAGAAACAGTACCAAATTATCTGGTGAAAACTTTAGTAATGTGCACACATGTAAAGCTATAAGACCTACTGGCAGTAAAGATTTATCTGGTGAGCTGTACTCCTCAGCTATATTTCTAAGCAGAACTTCCAAGCCCAGACTCTCCCCTAGTATGATGTCTCTGAAATACTACCAATCTGTTGCAGAACACTTACCATCTCAAAAATAGCTGTAGCAAAAACTGTAGCTGATTTCTATCTTTTTAAGGCAAAAAACTATCAAGCAAAAAAAAAAATCTGAATGTATTAAGACAACATTAAAATGGAGAAACACACAAAAGGAAAATAAAGAATATATAAGAGATCAAGAAAACACCTTCTGATGTTTCCCTCCATATAACCACTATTTTTTTTAAACTGTGCAGTTCCCTCCATACTATCTCCTGTAATGGACATTATAGGCTTGAATTATTAGGACTAAACTCTAAATTCACAATAAAAGAAATTCTTTAATGTCTAAGGTCAGACTTCAGTGAACATATCACCAATTTATTAGTACTGAAGTGACAACCATGATCCAAACTCCCCACTGCGGCCTAACATCCAGATAAAAAAGCAAAAAACCAGTAGCAAAGCCTAAATTGCCATTTCAGGGTGCACTTTCAAATACCTTAAGCTACTGGTGTAATAAGTTATAATTTGAAGCAATAAGAAATTGATTTCTGCTTCAGTATGATCATATTTTCTAAGGACTGCTTTTAGGGTATTATGGCAAACAGTTTAAGGTGCTGGTTAAAATGAGGAGGAACTGTCAATACACTGCATTTAAAAACACAAGGACCACAGGATATATCTTTGCATTCAGTAATCAAATAATGATTAAAAAAAAAATCCATAAATTGCTCTTTTATCTGAAAGAATTTGGAGTCTGTACAATTGTTCTTGATGAACAGGAGAAAGGTAATTCCCTGAATTATGTTTTACAGTGTAAAAATCAATGCAAAAAAAAAAAAAAGCAGCATTTTGTTCTTGAAAGCAGATGAGTACTCCTTTGCAGGTATTCTCATTCTCTTCAGAATTCTGCATCTAGAGAAATGGTTTTCACTTTGCTCACCATTCTTATGAGACCTTGGAAGTATATATGAGATTTTCCACTCAATTCTATTCTCACACAACTGTTGTTCGTATAAATTGTAAGTAAAAGGGAATTTAACCTTAAAGTAAGTTTTCCTGACCTCATTAGATGACCCTTTAAAACAGAAGTTCTTTACTAAGTAAGCAAGGAGATCTTTTCATGCATGTTTTTTAACTTGTTGTCTTTTGCGCTCCCTTCCTCCAAGCTGGATCAGCTATTTTTGGTCTAAAGAAACACCAATCTTGGCTCGATAAATACTTGTGAAGGGATGACTATATCCACTGAGTTCCTACGGCAGTTATTGTTACTTTCCATAGGCTAATTCTATAAATCCAAACTAACTGAAGAATATGTTCTTGTTTCCTCAAAATTTTAAACAGCATTGCTCTAAAAGGAAGGAAAATACAAATTCAGAAGAATAGCAATGAAACTCTACATGCATTAGAGTGTCTCTGCTTCCTCTATTAAATGTAGATAAACCGTTTTGTCTTCAAGCAGCCAAAGAACATATCATTTAGCTATTGATCCTCTTGGATACACCTAGCAATTTAATATTTTATTTGGATCAATTGTTCTTTTCTGGATCGGGGTTATGTGTATCAGACATTCTCTGATGAACTTTTGTAATAGACTGACTCCTTTATATAAATGTTGTCTTCATTTTTTGATAAAAAATACATCTGATGTCTATTGGTAACATTTGCAACTAAAATGTAGCCAGTTACATCCGGGCTTAGTTATAAATTGCTTTGAGATCTAAATATCACAAAAAAGTAACCTAATATTTACAGTTAATCTGCTCAGCCTGCAAAACCAGGAATTAAGACTAGAAGGCACAGAATCATTTATCCATAGGACAGATTCTCTTCAAGATGATGATGGGGCATCTTTGATTACTGCTGTGTTGAATATTTAAAAGGTAACTTTTGCCACCTCTGGAGACACCTGACTGCAAGTAGCACATTTTTGGTTTAGTAAGTCAAAAAAAGGTAACAGCCAGTACTGTCAATACACAAACATCACTTGATCTGTTGACAATAATTAGACATATTTGATAGAAAAGATGAAAACAATACGACATCACTTTGGAGTTTTTGGGTCTACAAAAAGGTTTAAAATTAAACAACCAAGCTTGGTTTTTTTTCTTTAACTATTAGCACAAATCTTCATGCTAGCAGTGGAGTGTGCAGTGCACTGTGGCATTGGGATTCTATGAGCACCATACAACCTCAGATAATGTCCTCAAGCGAACCAAAGTAGTCAAACACACACTGCAAGGAAGTTAGATAGCTAAGAAACATTGTTCCTCCATGAATTACAATTGAAAGTCTCAGTGCAGCCATCTGCTTGTATCAAATAAATCCTTAACACTTGCCTAAGCAGTTGTCATGCGTGAGCTGCCTACTGGAAGCTTTGTGATGACATCATATTTCCAAGAATTAAGAGAGATATTTATTTATTTGTAGAAACAAAATAAGAATGAGCAGAGAGCAGAGGAGGATTTCACCTTCACATACAAATAGATTCTTGTGTGTGTGTGTGTTTTTGTTTGTTTGTTAAATCAAGGACAAAATATAGAACAGAAGCTGATAGAAGGAAGAAATGCTGACTAAAAAAACTGCTCAATCTCAACTGCCTTCATTGCCAGAACTCAGAGAGATGTACAAACAGAACTACAAATGTTGCCAAAAATGTGCTCTCTGGGGAAGCTGAAAATCCACTTCTGTTCTCAGTTCTGCTGCTGTAAATCCACTGTAACACCAGCCATGCAATATGAGCTGTTCTGTACAACAATGTAACGTGGGCCCATGTGGCTTATGTTGCCCTTAGACATGGGCACATTACAACAATCTGTGTATTCAGAAGGCAAAGTTCTTTCTTCCTTTTACACAGAAAACATACAAGATCAACAAAAGCGACAACCTTCTACATCATGTAGAAAAGCAGCGCACTTCTCACAGCAGAGACAGGTCTTCTCCAGAAGACTGAAGCAAATTTGTCAGGCGTTTCAATGGCATAATGCTATATTTATTAACTTTTTTTTTTTGAGAAACTGAGTATTTGTATTCTAACTGCTATAAGGAACTGCCAACCATGCAGAGAGCTATTTCAGTAACAAATCAGTTTCACAGTTGAGAGACTGCAAAAAGTAATCTACTTACAGGGCTCAGAATTCATACACAGAAGTACCATATTCGTAAGTGTTCTAGATTATGAACCTCAGAGATGTTAAAAGCACAAACATCTATTGAGTTAAACCTAATAAAAAATTCAGACTTTCATTATGAAGCCCCTGTATGACAGACAGCAATATATTGATGCTGGAAATGAAAAGGCAGATATTAAAACCTATGTAATGTAATGTGATGTTCTCCTCAAAACAGACATAAAAACCTGAACAATAAAAAAGCTAGAGTTTCTGATGTGCATTCAGCAGCACTTCTATGCTTTCCTCCTTTTCCTCTCTAACTCCTTAGCCACATTACTCTGCAGTCCTAGCAACCCATATACACTCAGCTGGCTCTCCACCATCATTATCTGTACCACATTCTGCCCTCATGGATGACCTTAAACTGCAATCCTGGAAAATACCTTGCTCACCAACCCAAAGTGTCACTTGCTATAATTAGCGTTCTGGGAGCTAACAATACAGCCACTAAGGCACTAAGAAAAACACATGTCCTGCCTTAGTTCAGTGCATATCAAGTGATGAGTCAGATGATCACTAAAGCAGTGAAGTCTTCGTTAACTCGCCTGCCTCAACTCATAACTGGTTCCTACAAGGTTTTCCTTAGAGAGACAATGATGCTCTTTCATGTTACCTTCCTCACTACAAATATGCTGCTTCCAAGTTTCCCTTCCTATTCCCAGGACAGCCTGCAATGAGAAAAATCTGACTTTAAAAGAACCACCTCAAATCAGGCTGTCATTCAGCAGCAACAGATTTGCTGAGCACACACGACTTCACAGTAACGACACTCCCTACTGCAACTATCTCCTCACCAAGGACGCAGAATAGCGTAAGACTATTTCATCTCTACTACAAAATTTTAATATGTTAATACATTAAATCTCATCACTATCATCTTGTTCCAATTTGGATGACCAGCTAGCTGATTTAATACACTGAAGAAATAGAAAAACCACTACTGTAAGGCTTCATATAAAATTACTACATAACATAAATTAAAGAGCTTGATGCTAGAGTGATGCTAAGAATCATTTAACACCATCAAATTTTTTTCATTTAAATCCCAAAACAAAGCCACCAGACTTCTGCCTAATTCCTTACTTTCTGCTAAATGTATCAAAATTCATTAGGGTTTCGTGTATAATGTGAAGTAAAATAACAAATACTCTTTGAAGTGCCTGAGAGCGAGAAGGAGTGCTTAGCAGCTATTTAGTAGCCCCCCTGCGAGCCAGAGCTGTGACTCATTGTGGGCTGGACAGCACTGAAGGCGGCAGCTTTAAAAGCCTGTGCTATCACCCTCTCAAGCCATTCTGCAGTGAATTCGCTGGAGTGGAGATCTGCTAGAAAAGCTCTTAGAGGAAGCTCTGGGAAGCTTTGAGGCAGAGGATTTGCCCCGGGGGAACGAGTAGCTGCTTCTTGGAAGTGCCTGAGAGCGAGGAGCGCTTAGCAGCTATTCGGTAGACCCCCTGCCAGCCAGAGCTGTGACTCCTGGTAGGTGGGGCAGCACTGAAGGCAGCAGCTTTAAAAGCCTTCACAGAGTGCGCGGGGGTTTTTTGTTGTTGGTTTTTTTGTTTTTGTTTTTTATCAATTATGGTAGCTACTCGAAGGAAAAGGGCTGTCCTTCCAGTACCCAGCAAAACGGATATTGGCATTCAGGTTACAGGCTATGAAGAATGTCACAGCCTTTCACTGGCAACAGAGAACAATGGTGATTATGGCTGTGTGCAGTGCGAGCAGGTTACAGACCTGCTTTGCTGAGCAGCGCAGCTCCAAGATGAAGTGATGGAGCTCAGAGAAGAGGTGAGCAGGCTGAGAAATATCAGGGAGAGTGAGAGGGAAATTGATTACTTTCACAGATTGATCTCCACTAGAACAGCCCCCCAGCCTTCTTGTGGCAATCCCCAAGAACAGGATCCATGGGAACAGGTTTCTGCCCAACGACGAAACAAACGGA
>VWZO01006788.1:0-14184 GCA_013396975.1 Bucco capensis | reverse complement strand
TTTTGGGTGTTTCGATAGATGAATAGACACACTTTTGCCTGAAAACCCACAGATGCACACCGTATCCACCACAATTACACCATGAGCTCAGCACAGCCTTGTGGATAAACCTTTATTTCCCCTTAACAGACAAACAGGATAAGATTTAACAGTAGCTTTTCTTCCTAACTTCATCAAACTGACACTGAAGTAGGATTTCTGCACAACTTCATTAGTATTCTGAATATTTTCTGAACTCACTTTAAATATTTCTTTTCTTCAAGCACATGGTTCAGCACTTTAATATGATTCAGTGCAATATGACTAACAGAATTCATTAACATGGTATTTAATTATTTGGCTGTGAAATCTTGGTTTCCCCATCTAATTGTAAACACCCAAAACACAGATTGCAGTTACTGCCTGCCTCCCTTTTCCCAGGAAACCCTGAGAAATTTTAGACAGGCAACAAAAGGAGAAAAGTTTTCTGAAGAAGAAAGTTGCAGGGAGAGGCTATGGAGAGCTTTCATAGCTTGACCAGCTTCAGCAGAGTGGCCAATGAGAGAGGTGGGGAGGAGACAAGACTGACTTGCATCTCCCTTCTACCACACTGTAAGCAGTGAAAAAATCAGAGATACAGGGCAGCGATGAAAAGCTGATGTTTATATTGTCCCACGAAGCTACTTAAGATCACAGAGGGAGCATAAAAAATTATGAATTGAAATGTCACACAGAAGAAAGTGACATAGCATCTCCAAGGGCTATCAGCTACATCCAGGTCGTACCTTCAGGTGCATCAAGAAGAGTGTGGCCAGCAGGTCAAGGGAGGTTCTCCTCTACTCTGTCCTGGGGATGCCACAGCTGGAGTATAGTGTTCAGCTCTGGTCTCCCCTGTTTAAGAGAGATAGGGAACTTCTGGAGATACTACAGAGCAGGGCTACTGAAATGATTAGGGGACTTGAACACCTCTTTTATGGGAAGAGGCTGAGAGAGCTGGGGTTGGTTAGCCTGGAGAAGAGAAGACTGAGGGGGGATCTTATCAATGCTTATGAATCCTTAGAGGGTGGGGGTCAGGAGGATGGGGCCAGGCTTTTTTATTTGGTACCTAGTGACAGGACTAGAGGCAATAGGAAAAAAACAGCATACAGGAAGTTTCACATTTATATAAGGAGGAACTTTTTTACTTTGAGAGTGGTGGAGCACTGGTCCAGGCTGCCTAGGGAGGTGGTGGAGTATCCATCTCTGGAGATACTGAAAACATTCTGTGATTTTGTGATTCCGTGACCTAACACCTTCTCAATTTCTATCATCCACTGTACTAGTCCTTATAAACATCACTTAGTTCACGAGATCACCACTCTGAAGCTATATATACATTTTTTTCTCTTGAGTGGTGTACTTGATCATTACAGAGCTGGGATTTCTTGTGGCTCAGTTTTCCTTTCAAACATTTACTCCTGTTTCAACACCATCAATAGTGGTTGTTTTTGACAGTCTTAGCATGTCTGCTGCAGCTAGTCACACTCAGGGTGAATAGCTTTGCATGAGTAGGATGGATTTGCATATGCTAATGTGACATCTGGCCATTGTGCAATTTCTTATTTCTGTAACCCTTGAGTAGAAGATCTCCCTAGAAGATAAGTTAACAATAATCACCATTCAAGCTTTCAACTCAAGTCTTTTTTTGCTAGAGGTGTCAATCTAAATCAAAAGACACTATTACATGTAAATCTGAAGACAGAAGAGAGAAATCTATTTAAAATACTAGTAGGATGTTCCACCTTCATTCAGAAACAGCTTATTTGCTTTTATAAAGTCAGGACTTTGAAATGAAGAGTCAGAATTTAACCAAACTTAGATATTCCAAGTTTTATCTTTCCCAAGGTGAGAGTTAATTCAAACGTAGAACAATATATAACAAAATTATCCAACCACAAAATCTGCACTGTGGTTAGCAGTGGCATTATAAAGACAAATGTAATTTATATGACAGCTTAACAAAGGTCAAAATGTAACCAATAGGGAAAAAAAAATATGACTTTTTAGCTAGAGTCAATACTGATCATGTATTTTGCAAATACCTTCTTTTCCTGACTACGTTTGGGCCTTTCTACTCTAATTTCAGTAGGAATTTTATACTTGGGCAAAAGAAAGAATGCTTTAAGTAAAGGAACATCATTAGTTCAAACCTTTGAAGTTCAGAAAGTATAATCTCAAGGGCAATTAAGCACTGAACAGATCTTCCTTATCCAAGCAGATTATTTCAGTTTGATTCCAGAAATTTCCATGAGAGACGTAAGATTATTTTAAAGGATACAGTCTGATCATATTTGCCCCCAAAATGTTATTTTAATAAAAAAATGAGTTTTAAAAATTCTAAAATCACCAACACATTTATGATGGATTTTAATTAAGAGAGCATACCCTTTCTGAAAGAATAAACATTGTCCTGAATTGTTTGTATTACAAAAAAAGCATGCCAACAGTGTGAATTATTATACTGGTTAGTATGCAAAAAGAAGAACTGTGGTTGAAATAAATTGCTTTTTTTTTTCATTGTCTTCTGGAAGAGAGAAGCACTTAAGAACAAGTTTTGGTGAGATTCAGATCACCTATACAATATGTCCCTATTTACCAGGAAGTAGGAACACAACCCTCAATTTGAGTCACAATCTCTGTAATGGAAATCAGACCAGGAATTGTTGACAATTTTTACTTCCATTCTGGACCAAAAAAAGTCATACTATCTATGCTTAAAAGCCCACATAGAGAAGGGAAGAACCCTAACTGGAGATGCAGGCACTGCAAGTAACAAGAGGAGTCAGCTTTTCCAACAGTAATCGTCCTGATGCTTGTTGTCATCCAGCTCTAGGTGTGGAACAGAGCGTAGGTGTGGGAACACAAGTGATACACTTCTAGACAGGATTTACGAACACTGTGCACCAAGCAAAGCATTGAATCTAGGTATGAGGACACGTCCTTTGAAGCAGGAGAGCTAATTCCTATAGTGTTTGGAGTATAATACACCTTGAAACCACACCCTATGTCATATTCTAGCAGTTCTAGCAATCTTAGCTTGAGGTCTTTTGAGTGGGTACTTCCTAACCTGAAAGGAGATTAGAGGTGGAGGTAGGTATCTTCTCCCAGGTTAACAGTGAGAGGACAAGAGGAAGTGGCCTCAAGTTGCACCAGGGGAGGATTAGATTGGGTGGCAGGAGGAATTTCTTCCCTCAAAGGATTGTGAAGTCTTGGCCCAGGCTGCCCAGGGAGGTGGTGGAGTCACCATCACTGGAGAGGTTTAAGAAACATCTATATGTGGTACTTATGACATGGTTTGGTGACATGGTGGTGATAGGTAGGTGGTTGGACTTGATGATTACTTAGAGGTTTCTTCCAGCCTTAATGATTCTGTGAATTTATGCTCTTGTGCATGCAGAGATCATCAGTTGTGGGTTCAAAGGAGACCAGGCCATAAATCTAGCACAGCATTTAAGGCACTCAGCTGGATAGGGCAGACTTGGTATACTTGATACTTTGGTCTGGCACGTATTCAAAATGAGACAGTTACTGATTTGTGAAACACAGAACCATAGAACAGTTGAGGTTGGAAGGGCCCTTGAAAGATAAACTAGTCCAAACTTGCAAGGGAAAAGGAGCCTAGGTGAGATCATCCAGCATCTTGCATGGGGACTGTACTATGTCCCTGGGGAGATTGTCCCAGTGATTGATTCTTCTCACTATATGAAGTTTCTGTCTTATATCAAGATAGAACCTCCCTGGCGCAACATGTACCCTTTGCCCTTGTCTTCTCCATGTGGCTGTTTGTGAAGAGAGAGCCTCTGACTTCTTTGTAGCTACCCTCTACACGGGAGGGAATGGGAATTCTTTGGTTTTATTCAGAGTGTAAAGACCTAACTCCTGTAATGGGACAGTCACATCTCCATCTCTGCTAGTAATGTCCCTGCAGATGTAGCCCAGGATCTGATTTCCCTTCCTTGCTGCAGTAGCACTCCGTTGACTCATGTTCATCTTGTCCGCCAGGACCCCCAGCTCCGTCTCAACAATGATAGTCCCTGGTCACACAGAACCTAGCCTGAACTGTGCTCTTTGGTTATGTTGTCCTAAGTGGAGGAATACAAATAATTTTCATAGAAATAACTGAAAAGCTTATTTTTATCTAGTTTGGGGTTTTAAATGAAAAACAACTTATTTTGATTTCCACTAAAGACACTTGGGTTACTAACAAGAAGATTGAAATAATTTTCAGTTTTAAAAAGCCAGTTGTGTTTGTTTAACAGATAGGTCACACTCATGGATGATCGAGCACAGAGAGTGGTTGTGAATGGTGCCACTTCCAGCTGGTGTCCAGTGACCAGTGGTGTCCCCCAGGGTTCAGTCCTGGGACCAGTCCTGTTCAACATCTTTATTGATGATCTGGATGAAGGGATCGAGTCTACCATCAGTAAATTTGCAGATGACACCAAGTTGGGAGGCAGTGTCCATCTCCTGGAAGGAAGGAAGGCACTGCAGAGGGACCTGGACAGGCTAGGTGAATGGGCAGTGACCAATGGCATGAAATTCAACCAGGCCAAGTGNGGGCTCTGGAATAGGCTGCCCAGGGAGGTGGTGGAGTCACCGTCCCTGGAGGTGTTTAAGAAAAGATTGGATGTGGCACTGAGTGGCATGGTTTAGATGTTGTGGTGTGTTGGGTCATAGGCTGGACTTGATGATCCTGGGGGTCTTTTCCAGCCTTGGTGATTCTGTGATTAGAATAAAATACCTCTTCACTAAAGAAATGTTTTTTACAAAATAATGAATGAAAAAATGTCAATAATGTTTAAAGACAACAACATTTTTGGGCACACATGTTCCTGTAAGATTTGATTGTTATTCCTACTCAACCAACCAAGATGGGGAGAAAGAAAAGGAGCATCCAGAAAGAAGGAACCTGGAATGGCTGAAATCCATAGTAATTTCTGAAAGTGCATAAATACATTTCCATGAGTTTGTGTCCAATTATTGTAGTCCAATTACAGAACCATAATTAAATAAATTAAAGCAAATAAAACAGTTTCTAAACCTTTCCAAATGCCATTTTCTGTTGATCTAAATATATCTTTGCATCATACATATTTCTTCTGACACATATAGCATTGTTAGCCAAAAGTCTACTAACAATTTATTCTGTGGCATGTAAAAGGCAAAACAAAACATTTAAATATATTTCCAAAATAAAGTAAACCTGCAGTACAAATGATGCACTTATCAATTGTAATACATTATGTTTTCTGTCTCATTTCAGAAGGTATTATGGTAATAATTTTGGACTTTAGCCATGTGCTCAGTAGAGGATTTCAAACACCCTCTGAATAGACATATTTAATAGCTTTTAACTCTACAGAGCACTGCTCTTATCAGTGAGGAGCAGGAAAATGATTAATACACTTCGGGTAAACTTACACTTAGTCTTCTTTGGGTGGAGAAGGAGGCACCACTAAGGGCTGAAATATCTAATTATAGAAGAGGATATAAAAGACAGCAACTCACAGACATTGGATGCATATTCTGTAGGTCTACACAACAGATGGTGGTGTCTGGCAGTGTCTTTCCTTTTAAACAGAAAAATATTGTTATAGAAATATTCAGAATATGGTTTTAGTGACTTAACCAAAAATATGTTGGATGAACTAGTAGGGAAAGAGAGTCATGATATGGCTGTGCATGCAGGAGCAAAAATTTTCTATGAAATCCTGTTATTTAGGATTCTTCCACTCTTAGGCTGCTTTTAGCTTTAAGAGACACTGGTGCCCTTCATGTCCTTGCTACTACCTGTATAAGCACATCCTAAACCCATACATTTTTGATACCTTTAATTTGCACTGTAGTGTATTGGGATATTCTGAATACCATGATTTTACTCCTTCCTGGTCTGTTACTGCTAAAAAGAACGACTATTATAAGACACAAAGGGAATTCTCTCCTGCAACCAAAGTTCTCTGAAGGGAGAATCCTCTGCAGACCTACACTTGGAGTGACAAGTTCTTATGTGTGTCTCATTAGGAGTGGGTTAAAGTAACATATATCCTCCAAGCTCAAGAAAACAGCTGTGGCTGATAAACCCAATGTGCAGGAAATTCTCTGTAAATCTAGCTGTGATGAATTTCACCAAGGTGATCCAATACTTTGGGGGGTCAGGTGAAAATATTACAATTATTTTCAAATCTAAAGTAAATCCAACACATCTGATCTCTTCTCCAAAGAGATCAGCTCTTTACCCTGCACTGCCAAAACACAGCATTTGAGTGGGTTGAAGTGGCAACGGCCACACTTGCACCTGAGCCACAAATACAGAGCTCTATTCATAGTCAGACACCAAAACACCCAGAGGCAGATTTAATTTAATGAACATTTTCTGCTGAAAGGCTTTTCTTGGCAGGCATGTTCTTTCTTCCTGTAAAATGGAATGTGACTACCTAATCCTCTTCCTAAACAATAGCTGTAGGAGGATGACATTCGTAGCTTGAGAAGGATGTTGTAGGAGAAGAAGTGAAACTAAAAGATTCCCTGTAGTCAGTCTTTCTAACATTTTGCACACATGCCCCCACACTACACAACACCAACATTTACACCTGGCCAACACAACATCAACATTTACACCGTAAGGAGCAATGTCTTTCACTGTGAGAAACTGGAAGATCTTCTGGAACAAAGATGCTTGACAGAAGGATGTTAATCTACATAATTCTTTTTTTTACTGGAGTGTCTTGGTAGGGAAAATTAAAATTCAGTTAAAATATAAGTTGAGACAGAGTCACCAGCTCCCAATGAGGTAATAAAAAAAAAAATTCATAAAGCTGGGCACAGGATTTCAAGAACACTGGCTCTCTGTGACATGTCCAAGTCAGAAAGTCACATCTTGCAGTGAACCTTCCATCTCTCAAGAAGGGAAGAGTTGTCAATATGTTAGTGTCTTTATTTCAAAGACACAAAATTGCAAGCTCAAATGAGAACACGAGCACAAGACCATAATTTCTCTGAAAAAGTCATCAAATCTTGTAAAATATTTGCTACAAATGCCTGAAATCACCCTCTAAAAAAGCAAAAATCTGTTGATTTCAGCAGTATTTAGTGCTATTAATGACTCACTGTTGTTTGTGAAAACTACAAATATGCTCTCCAGTAGCCTCCATCTAGTGACTTTTCCATGAATTGCAAAAGCAATGATTAAATTACCAAAACAAATAAGATCAAACCAGCAGCAAACCCTGACAGCAAACCTCAGACCCAAAAGAGACACAGCACATCGCACTAATCAAACCTCCTCTTATGTTTCCCTCTATAGATACCCCATACCATGCACCCTAAAAGAGAGCCATGCACCACACTGCTTCAGATCAAACAGGGGGAACAGCTTCCTAATGTGGCCCCACATCACGAATCTCCTGCCACACAGCTACTCTGCCTTTAAAAGACAGGACCTCTGGTCTAAACATGGCTTCTGATCACAGCTGGGATAGCGATAAGAAGATAGAGATGCTTTCTTTGGTAGAAAGGTATTGAGCTATTCCAGCATTCATAAAGTGATACTAACAGGCATCCTGGGCAGAAAAAAAGCCCATATAGAGCTATTTAACTGAGGAAATTCCAATTAATATGTACTCTCTGCAGAAACAAATAGAATATAAATAAAACTTAGTGCTAACACTCTCTGTATTTTTTATGTTTTTCCAATTTTTAACAGTTTTTATTATTATTTTTAGCTTTTTTAAAATCAATGCTCGCAAAAATAAGCTACAGCATAGAAAATAAAGTTTGTAACCTCAATAAACCCAATGTCCCTTCCCTGTGCTGAAGTGTGTGACAAGCAGTGTGCAGCTTTTACCTATCCTTTGCATTTTTCACCAAGCACAGAAGAACCAAAGGAACTAAGAGTTCTATAAAAAGAGTTTACCCAGTTTGTAATTCACAAGGCTGAGATCAGTTAGCTCAAGCTAAACACATTAGTATTCCTAAAAACGGATGTTATCTCCTAATGCACTTGATCAATGTGCAGAGCTTTGATCAGAGAACAACTTAAAAACTTATTTCATACCTGTTACTTTTATATCCAAGGGATGGGGACTGCCACTTCAGAACAAAACCATGAAAGTCTTTGCAACCTTTCATAAAAAAAAAAAAAAAGAGTTCAAAAGAGGGAAAAAACAATACTTTTGCATCTCATCCTCAACAACAAAGGTGGCATATAATGGTTCAGTATCTCTTTCAGGTCAAAGGTGTATTAAGAAAAACATCAAGGATGATTCCCTCTAGATTTATAAGTAAGCTAAATGACATATAACTCACTTTAATCTTCTTTTGATGCATACCGTTGACAGGAGCTACAAAGGAACAGTACTTTTGAGTTGTCCCCCATATGTTTTGTACAAGATGAGGGAACACATCTTTTTCCATAAAATATAAATACTTACATTTGTGCATTATGTATGTGAGGTTGCACAGATGAGTAAGTTGCCTAAAATGTACCAGATCTGAACTGTAAAGAGGATGATGTACAGCTGGTAGGAAGAAAATCAATTAGCTGAGAACACTGATGATATCAAAATGAAATCTTTTTTTTTTTTCCCCAGTGGGACTGACTCTTTGTCCTGATGTAACTCCATAAATTTAATTAAATACTCTGAAATGATGTTGTTTAAACAAACACCACATCATCTCTTTTATATGAACTCATTTTTGAATTGGCTGGTACATGTAGTTTGCTGTCTTCTGGTATTTCAGGCAGTTAATGAAAAGCTGCTTAGAAAGCTACACAGACTTGAGTAAGCAAAACAACGATTCCTAAACTACATTCATTTACCCAGAATTGGACTTACCACAATGTCTCTATGTAGGAATAAATAGAACATCCAATGAACATACTATATTTTTAAAAGAAATTATTTTTTCGTGATTTCACAGAAACCATGTTATAGATGTCCCGTGCCTATTTTTTTTAACCAGTAGCAAAACATAACAGTCTTCTTCAAAGTAAGAATGGTTTTTTCATGACTTGTCAATAGTATTTTTATCCAGGAAATTACAGGACTGCTTTGACTTGTGGGAGATTAGTTATGAGCACACTGAATTGCAGTGAAGTCACTATAAACCACTACATATCATCTTATCTTAAGGAATTAAGTCTAGGCTAAGGTTGGTCTGTCTATAATGCCTCATGCTGTACAAATACATAAAAATGAACTTCAGTGAGATCAGCTGTATCTGTCTTTGATTAGATCAATCCCATTAAAAAAAACAAAAAAAACTGCTTCGAAACAACCTTCCACAGGGAAAGATGCACAAATTCAGCTTCAGGATCTGGGTCCATACATCTCAGAACAGAAATAATAATCAGTTGGTGAATTTATGTAGTGCTTTGAGAGGGGGAATGCTTGAGTTCAGGAGAAAAATGCTTGAGGATCTCTTGAAAGTTGGAGAAACGTGGCAACAGAACTTTACAGAGAGCTAATTGTAAATAAATCATGATTATAATGAAAATATTATCATGGATTTTTTTTCCTGAATTTTGAGGGTATTTTGTAAAGAACAAGAAAAAATTTTTCCTGTGTGAATCGCAGGATCTAAGAATCATGGAACAGATCTCCAAGATGATCAAGTCAAATCATCCACCTATCACCACTGTGCCACTAAACTATGTTCCTAACAACCACATCTAAATGCTTCCTAAAATCCTCCAGGGATGGTGACTCCACCACCTCCCTGGGCAGCCTGGGCCAATAATTGACAACCATTTCAGTGAAGAAATTCCTTCTTATATCCAATCTAAACCTCCCCTGGTGCAACTTCAGGCCATTTCCTCTTGTCCTCTCATTGTTAACCCAGGAAAAGAGACCTACCCCCATCTCCTTTCAGGGAGTTGTGTAGAGTGAGATGGTTTCCCCTGAGTCTCATTTTCCCCAGCCTAACCAACTCCAGTTCCCTCAGATGCTCCTCATAAGACTGCTAAAGAATATCTTTGACCATAATTAGGCCTACGTTAGTGGAGAGGACATGTATGACTATGTCATTTCAATAGAAGTCTCTGTTATAGTTAAGGTATATTCTCCAGAAGGAACAGCAAATTTCTCAAATGGACAGCTTCTAGTTTTCTGTTGTTTTGTTGCTTGGGTTTTGTTTTGGATTAGTTTTTTTTGTTTGTATGTTTGTTTGTTTGGATTTTTTTTTTTCAGTTTAGTTTGGGTTGGGTCTTTTTGTTTGTCATGTGGTTGTATGGCTGGTAAGATAAAAATCATTCTGAAAGTATTGTGTCAACTCCAGGATAAGAATGAAAAATGAACAAAATCTGAAATGTGTTTGAATCTTGACATACAAAACATTTTTTAAGTATGAAATATATAACATTTAACATATTTAGATATCCACAACTTCCCAAATCACTCTTG
This sequence comes from Bucco capensis, assembly GCA_013396975.1. Taxonomy (NCBI): domain Eukaryota; kingdom Metazoa; phylum Chordata; class Aves; order Piciformes; family Bucconidae; genus Bucco; species Bucco capensis. The sequence goes on along the minus strand of VWZO01006788.1, from coordinate 3,766 downwards.
TTAACTTAAAAACATAAACAAGTCATCTAGTCATACTTCTGTACCTCATGGTTTGAAACTTGAGTGCTACACACTTACTTTAATAACAATATTTCCTAACAAGCCAAATATATTCTACCAAATGTGGAAGAATAACAAAAGTTCAGACAAGGTAACTTTATATTTCAGCAAAAAAAAAAAAAAAAAATGCAGCAGCAACAAGAATGAAAGAGAACACAATGACACCTTTTAAAGCCTCAGGTCCACTACAATTTACATGAAGAGTGTTTTTTTAGAAACATTACAAAACCAAAATTCAGGAGGACTGCTACACTAGTACTCCAAACATATTTCTCAGCTCTTCACAGTTTCGTGCTCTGACTATTGTTCCTCTTTTCTGGTACTCCTTCAGGAATTCTTGCTTTATAAAATGCTCTCATGAAGGCTTGAAGGGTTTTCTATTTTTTTTCCCCCTCCCACTTGTATACTCTCAGGGGATGCTTTTTGAAGACCTCACTTTCACTATCGAGAGCTAGGGAGGCAGACCTGATGGCCTTGTGGGATTTAATTAGAGTTCACCAAGTTAGACTCTCCAGGATCTCAAAGACCTAATTTAAATATAAGTTCTCTCACTCTTCAACTGTTCCTAAGGTCCTTATTAAAATTTCAAGATATTAAAGAGAATATTTGAAGGGATTTTTTTTTTTTGCAATAGATACAAACTAAACTAGAAACGTTCCACACTCGAACAGCCCTCCTGCGTTAAAACCCTTGCCAATTGTTTGTGACTACCTCAAAAAGAACAGAATCAGTGGAAACACACTTTTGACACTGTTTGGTGTCCAATCAGAGGGAGATGGAGAGACATTTGGGTGGTTGGGGGTGAAGCTGGTGCTGGATCACATGTGCATATCAAAGGGTAGCTGACATAAGATTGTGTGGTGGTAAAAACAAGTACAGTTACTCTTGCTTGGTGTGGTTGGTGTAATAGTTTCTCCATCAAGACATCATTCAAAAGCCTTGTTTTCCACTGGTCCATCTAAAAGAAACGTCCTTCTCCATCAAAGCTCTACAATGTGTGGAAAGAATAGTATATAAAAAGGTATTATGAGTGATAACCATGTAGCAACATAGTAATTTAAAAAATACAAAACACAGTGATTGGTTTTTCCTTTCCTTTTCTGTTTTTTTTTTTTTTTTTTTTTTTTTTTACTTTTCTGTTTTTCTTTCACTTTTCTCTTACTTTGCTTGCTCAGTGGTTGTTATGTTTTTTGTAATGAAAGGCTGGCAGCAGCATTCACACCTCTAGACCCAGTGACTCAGCAAAGAAGTCAGACTAAGAAATGTTAGGGAACAAGGTGAGGAAAGAGAAAGAGAGAGAGAGTTGTAGCCACAATGATGCTGGGGGAAATTAAGGACAAATGAGAAGGAATAGCACAGGCAAACAAAAAAATGACCAGTGGCAGTACTCATACATGGAGAAACTGCAGGTACAGCATTGCTTAACATTAGCTTTGTTTTACCCCATCTGTAATTTCAATTATTTGCACAGATTCATAAGATAATACCTGGGAACACAGGGCTTCCTACTCTATTTTATGGTTCCCATATACTTATGCGATCTCTTGATTTTAGGTTTGTGTGGCTCACAGTGATGTCAGAAAGATACAATAGATACACCAGCCTTCACCTTGGTCATGACCACCTTCCTTTTACCTGATGTACTTTGATCCTGTAACTGCCATATCTACTGTCTCACAGTTCACTTACATCAACTTTTAAGCTAAGTTTGGAATTAAATCTGATCTAAAAATTATCTGGAAAAGGATTAAAAAATCCAGTGATTTCTATGTACTTCTGGTACACTTCCTATCAATTGTACATTTTCTTTTAAAACAAACAAACAAAAAACAACAAAAAATCCAATCCAAACTAAACTTTACATGCTGGGTTCATTAATCATATATTCACAGAAATATATGTGAATGCTACATTTCAAATGTAAAAGGAGAAATTATCCTCCCTGGTCTTTCACTGATTTCAGCATAGACACAATTGAGAGCACTTTAAAATGTCCACATATCACTTAATTTTTTTCTTATTAGAAATGAACCCAAGCAGCGCAGTTTAGGTTTATTTAAAAAGAATTTTCAACCTCTCCGCTTCCGTGAACTATTGAGAGACTGTCAGGATAGTAGGGAGCAGCCAGGATTCCGGTTTGACTTCTTCACTTCTTTGACTTTTTGACATAAAAAACAGATAACATAAATTAAATGTGATCATATATTAATTTTCAGTGGCTAGGTAACCATTTGCACAATCTCCATTTCTTTAATTCTAATCACAAAAAATTTTTCCCACCTGTTGCCTACAAATTCAGGTTCCTTGGAGCCATACTTGATTCTGCTGATGGAATATGGAAAATGGAATAACACTATGAACTCACTTAACTGTTCGCTAAAATTTCAGTATTGACTCAGCCATCTATGGTAATGATACACCCATTGCTAAAAATGAAATGCCAAGGTCATATCTCTTGAAGATCAAAGTGTCTCCATCCTAAGCAATGTTCTCTAATATATTTATTTCAGTATATGAACTAAACTGAAATCATCCTTATGATCCTTGGCCAGGAAAAAGGTAAGAAGACTAGCTAAGCTGAGTTCACTTTGTCATATGCAGTGTTGATTGCCTAATGTGGCATAACTCTGTGCACAAATTACTTAATCATAATGTCCTTATTCTTTAAATGAGGTTATGCCAGTATTGACATGAAGTAGGAAATGGTTTTCCACTGCTAAGAAAACCTGTGATGTCTCAAAAATGTGCCCCAACAGAATTTTATAACAAAAATTGTATGTTTTCTTTTTCCCTGATGTCAGTTATGACATCTTAGTTTTTCTCACAGTTCAGGAGTTCTTTTAGAACAAGCGCAAAAAGGAATAGGATGGTTACATGATGATGGAAATGATATCCCATCATTTGTTACCTGGGAGAAGAGACCATCTCCCACCTTGCTCCAACCTCTTTTCAAGCAGTTGTAGAGAGAGGTAAGGTCACCCCTGAGCCTCATGTTCTTCACACTAAGCAACCCCAGTTCCCTCAGCAACTCCTCATAAATCTTGTGCCGTAGACCCATTACCACCTTTGTTGCCCCTCTCTGGACACATTCGAGCAACTCAATGTCCTTCCTGGAGTGAGGGTCCCAGAACTGAACCCAGGATTTGAGATGTGGCCTCTCTAGTAGGACAATCCCTGTCCTAGTCTTCACAGTATCACAGTATGTCAGGGGTTGGAAGGGACCTAGAAAGATCATCTAGTCCAACCCCCCTGCCAGAGCAGGATCACCTAGAGGAGGTCACAAAGGAATGCATCCAGGGGGGTGTAGAATGTCTCCAGAGAAGGAGACTCCACAGCCCTCCTGGGCAACCTGTTCCAGTGCTCTGTCACCCTTACTGAAAAGAAGTTCTTCCTCATGTTAATACTAAACCTCCTGTGATCCAGCTTACTCCCATTCCCTCTTGTCCTAACATTGGATGACATTGAGAAGAGCCTGGTTCTCTCCTCCTGACGTTAACCCTTAATATATTTGTAGACATTAATGAGGTCCCCTCTCAGTCTCCTCTTCTCCAGGCTGAAGAGACCCAGGTCTCTCAGCCTGTCCTCATAGGGCAGATGTTCCACTCCTTTAATAATCTTGGTGGCCCTGTGCTGGACTGTCTCCAGCAGCTCCCTATCCTTCCTGAGTTGGGGGGGCCAGAACTGGACAGAGTATTCCAGGTGGGGC
>VWZO01006780.1:959-13135 GCA_013396975.1 Bucco capensis | reverse complement strand
CCTTCTTCCTTCCTTCCTCCCTTCCTCCCTTCTTCCCTCCCTTTCTCCCTTCCTTCCTTCTTCCCTCCCTTTCTCCCTTCCTCCCTCCCTCCCTTCCTTCTTCCTTCCTTCCTTTGTTCTTCCCTCGCTTTCTCCCATCCTTCTTTCCTTCCTTCCTTCCTCCCTTCCTCCCTTTCTACATTACTTCCTTCCTTTCTCCCTTCCTTCCTTCTTCCCTCCCTTTCTCCCTTCCTCCCTCCCTCCCTTCCTTCTTCCTTCCTTCCTTTGTTCTTCCCTCGCTTTCTCCCATCCTTCTTTCCTTCCTTCCTTCCTCCCTTCCTCCTTTCTTCCCTCCCTGTCTCCCTGTGAGGCAGAGAAGCCTCCAGAGATCCAACAGCTTCCAGCCCAAGCCCTGGCAAACAGGCACCAGACATTGAACCCATACAGCAAAGCCAAGTTTTCCCTGTCCTGGAGGAAGCTTCTTGATCCCAGGGATGCAGGATGGGAGTTTGGAGCAAGCTCTCTGCAAACAGGTCTTCTTCTCATTGAATTTCTCCCTAAAGCTTCACTTGTGCCTGGAAAAAAGGGAGCTGCCATAGGGATTTCTGGGCTTTATTTGTCTGCCAGCAGGAGTGGGTGGGCAAACCCTTGGGAGGGATGCTTCCCTTTCCTTTTCCACTCTCATTGGGCAGCTATATTTAGGTCAGTTACTAATTTTCTAGGCTTAATTAATCAGCTCAAGTTTTCACTCCCAACAGCTTGGGAAGTTCAGCCTGAGCACTGGGCAGGGAAAGAAAAGAACTTAAGAGAAAATGTTTGTGCTCTCTGCAAGCAAGCTTAGAAATATGTGAAGGGTGAGTGTGAGGAGGAGAGAGCCAGGCTCTGCTCCATGGCATCCAATGGTAGGACAAGAGGCAATGGGAGCAAGTTGGAGCACAGCAGGTTTAGTATTAAGCTGAGGAGAAACTTGTTTGCAGTTCAGGTGCCAGAGCACTGGCCCAGGCTGCCCAGGAGCCTGTGGAGTCTCCTTGTCTGGAGCCATTGCAGAGCTGCCTGGACACATTGCTGTGTGAGCTGCTCTAGGTGCTCCTGCTCTGGCAGGGGGGTTGCACTAGATCATCTCTCTAGGGCCCTTCCAACCCCTAATTTATACTGGGATACTGTGACCTGCAGATAAGCTCAGAGGAAGCATCTCCCTAGGCTGGCAGGGATGCAGCAGCACTGAGCCTTGGGCACCCTGTGCACAACACAAGCTCCCTCACACCATGCCACACACTTCCAGAGCCATTGAGGATGGAAGAGACTTCCAAGCTCATCCAGTCCAACCATCAGGAGCAAACAGTGCACGCTGGCAGCTCCTCTGGACTCACTCCAATAGGTCCACATCTTTTCTAGGCTGAGGAGCCCAGACCTGGATGCAGATGTGTGTGATGCTTTCCTTGGCATAGCTGAGCCTAGAGGCACCTAGAGAAGTTTCTCTCTATTTTTGTCTCTCTCCTGCCTGGGGCTCAGAGAGATTGTGGCTGCACACTGGGTACAAGCAGTCCCACTTCACCCTGGTCATCTTCTAATCATCTAAAAGGCTTTCAGAGGGTGGCTGGCTGTAAATCTTGCAAGTTTTAAGCCCTTTTCCAGCTTCAAGTTGCCACCTGGTTGCTTGCCAAATGGCTTGGCTGAGCTCCCTCTGGATGTGCCAGACTCTTGGAGCAGCTCTGGCTATTTGTTCCTCTTACCTGGGCAGCTCTTTGGGGTTCAGCTCTGGCTATTTGTCCCTGTTACCTGGGCAGCTCTTTGGGGTTCAGCTCTGGCTATTTGTCCCTGTTACCTGGGCAGCTCTTTGGGGTTCAGCTCTGGCTATTTGTCCCTGTTACCTGGGCAGCTCTTTGGGGTTCAGCTCTGGCTATTTGTCCCTGTTACCTGGGCAGCTCTTTGGGGTTCAGCTCTGGCTATTTGTCCCTGTTACCTGGGCAGCTCTTTGGGGTTCAGCTCTGGCTATTTGTCCCTGTTACCTGGGCAGCTCTTTGGGGTTCAGCTCTGGCTATTTGTCCCTGTTACCTGGGCAGCTCTTTGGGGTTCAGCTCTGGCTATTTGTCCCTGTTACCTGGGCAGCTCTTTGGGGTTCAGCTCTGGCTATTTGTCCCTGTTACCTGGGCAGCTCTTTGGGGTTCAGCTCTGGCTATTTGTCCCTGTTACCTGGGCAGCTCTTTGGGGTTCAGCTCTGGCTATTTGTCCCTGTTACCTGGGCAGCTCTTTGGGGTTCAGCTCTGGCTATTTGTCCCTGTTACCTGGGCAGCTCTTTGGGGTTCAGCTCTGGCTATTTGTCCCTGTTACCTGGGCAGCTCTTTGGGGTTCAGCTCTGGCTATTTGTCCCTGTTACCTGGGCAGCTCTTTGGGGTTCAGCTCTGCCTATTTGTCCCTGTTACCTGGGCAGCTCTTTGGGGTTCAGCTCTGGCTATTTGTCCCTGTTACCTGGGCAGCTCTTTGGGGTTCAGCTCTGGCTATTTGTCCCTGTTACCTGGGCAGCTCTTTGGGGTTCAGCTCTGGCTATTTGTCCCTGTTACCTGGGCAGCTCTTTGGGGCTTAGCAAAGGTGCTGTTAGAACCCCCTGACAAATGCACTGGGTGGGTGCTCAGGGGAGATGGGTGCACATCCCACCCCATCTCCAGGGTCTGGGACAGAGGATCCAGGGCAGAACTCTCCCTGCCTCACACTCAGGGATTTGTTTGTTGTGTTTCCCAGCTGAGCTTTTCCTGGCAGTACCTGTGGGGTTAATGCTGCAGAGCCCTGCCTGCTCCCTGCCTGAGGAGCTCTGTCACAGACATGTTCATCTGTCCAGATGTGTTAGGACTGAGGGACTCACATCTGCCAGATGTGTCCCTGCACTCTCCTACCTCCTTGTCTTCCCAGGTGCACTGTGGTGGAGAGGAGATATGGGTGCTGCATCCACCCTGTGTCACCCAGCCAGCCCTGGCATGGTCTCAGTGTCCTCCTGTGCATTCTGGGAGCAGTAGATGGGAGGAAAGGAGCAGCCACACAATTCACTGCTGGAGCATATGCTTTGGGGAGGGCTGGCAAGTGACCTCACAAGGCAAATGTCATACTTCCAGAGCTAAGAAAGAAGGAAATATGATCTGGAATGAGTTTGGGTGTTGGGTTTTGTTTGCAGCAGCCTCTTCCTTCGGGTTAAGTAATAAAACCTCCTACATTTTAGGCTTGCTTCTCTCCTAACCCCAACCAGAACTGCATTCTCCCCTTCTAACCCCAACCAGGACTGCATTCTCCCCTCCTAACCCCAACCAGGTCTGCATTCTCCTCTCCTAACCCCAACCAGGTCTGCATTCTCCCCTCCTAACCCCAACCAGGACTGTATTCTCCCCTCCTAACCCCAACCAGGACTGCATTCTCCCCCTGGCACTGGCATGGTCATTCACAGCAGCACAGAACAGGCACAGCAAGAGCTGCAGCTCAGGGCTGATCTCTCCCTTGCTCTGCACCAGCTGCCTCACTCCTCTCATACTGGTCCCAGTTTGCTCATGAGGACAGGGCAGGGAATGCTCTCAGCCCTCTTTCCTGCACTGATAAAGCCTCAGACATGGGATATCAAGGTTCAAAGCCACAGGAGAGGGGAGAAGCAGCTGGAAGCAAGAGGGATTCTGCATGCCAAGGCTTAACAGCACCGATCTGCCCAGCTCCTCGTGTAAACACACTTACTCCACTTCATTTCCCCCAGGACCTGCACCAGCTTAAAATAGATCAAGCTTAAAATAACACCTTGCTTAACCCCTGAGCTTCTTGCCCAGCAATAAGGGTTTTCTGTTTCCAGTCAGAAGCCATTCAGCTAGAAACAGGGACCAGGGAGGAGAGAGTTGATGGCACTGAAGCCCCAAAGCTGCACCCCAAAGCCAGCAGTTGGGTGACCCTAGGCTGCTCTGTCTGTGGGGTGGGCAAAGGCTGCAGCCACCCAGCCTTTTTTGGGTTGAAAAGAGGCAGATTTGTGGGCAAGGAGGACATTTCTGGCACGGGAGGTGCTATAGCAACCAGGCAAAGGTGCTTGGAAGCAGCTGAGCGGGGAGATAAATAAACTGAGAGCATGGCTGGAAAGAAGAGTGATGGGAAAAGGAGGAGAGGACTCATCCCTGGGTAAGGGGTGGGGAGCAGAATCCCTCAATCCCACCCTGGTGAGGGTTGGATGGGATCTCTGGAGATTATCTAGTTCAACCCCCCTGCAAGAGCAGGAATCCCTCCATCCCAACCTGAGATGATGAAGATCATCTAGTCCAACTCCTTGCCCTTCCAACCTTCTCCATGCTAGGGGTCAGGGATTCTGTGAAAAAAGACCTTTTTATTCCAACTTGCTCCATATTACATTTGATTTTCTTTCTCCCCTTTCCCTCCCTGCCATGTTTTGGCAGGATTAATGTGAGATGAAGTTCCTCTGAGTGCAGGCCTTGCCTTTTGTGTTCTCCTTGTCTATTTTCCGCCTGGCTAAACCTAGAAAAACTCCAGAGAAATTTCCCAGCTTCCAGCCTTGCCTGGAGGCCCCAGCTCAGCCAAACACTCAGCTGCTGTCTCCATCTTCAACTAAGGGAAGGAAAAAAACAACCCTTCCACCTTCTGACAGGGGTTGTTTTTGTTTCTAATGCAGAGTGAATGCTGCAGTGCACAGGTGGAGGGGGAGAGGTGACACAGAGCAAAGGGACTGAGAGCTCACTTTGCCCAGGGGATTCCTTTGTTGGGGAGGGGAAGGAGTAGAGGAGACCTCCCCAAGTCCCTGGTGTTATGTGGCTTTGCAGCCTGACTACATAATCCCAGCATGGAGGGTNTCTGGCTCTGCTCTTGTGCAGGCTCAGCAGCCCCAGGGCTCTCAGCCTTTCCTCCTGCCACAGCTGCTCCAGTGCCCTCAGCACCTTGGCAGCCTCTGCTGTATCAGACACCCAGCTTGCCCTTGGTGTGGTTTGGGCAGGATGCCCTGGGTTGAACAGGAGCTGCCTCTGGCATGCTCACCAGGCTCCCATCCCCAGAGTTCAGCCAGTTATTGATCTCCATTATTACTTTTGTAACACCTGTTATGGACTTGCAGTAATTATTTCACCAGCAGGGTGAAGGTTCTGAGGAGAACAGCTCCTGTTGTTAGTTTAGATTAGTTTGAGATGAAGAAAGGCAGAGAGAAGTCATTGCTGGGAAGAGAGCATGGGCAGGAGCTGGAAAAGGTGGCTTGGGGAGAAGGTATGGCAAGTCCTGCATCTCTCTGATGCTACAGAGTGCTGCTGGAGGAGATGGTCCCACTCCTTCCCAGGAGGGTGGGCTTATGGAAACAGTGTCCTCATGCAGAAACACAGACCTGGAGAGCAAAACCCTGGGTACAAGCCTGCAGTGCTCCTCTGCTCTATGAGGTTTAAATTAGATATAAGGAGAATTTTCTTTGCTGCAAAGGTTATTAAGTGTTGGCCCAGGTTGTCCAGGGAGGAGGTGGAGTCACCATCCCTGGAGGGGTTGAAGAAACATTTAGATGTTCTACTTAGGACCATGGGTTAGTGATATAGGAGTGATAGGGATGGTTGGACTTGATGAGCTTAGAGGTCTCTGCCAACCTTGATGATTCTGTGAGTTCAGACTGCAGTGTGCAAAGCTCCTCCTGCCAGCCCTGGATCCCTGAGCCAGGCTCCAGCTTGCTCCTGCACCCCAGCTCCCTCCTGATTTACACCCAGTGTGGGAACCAGCTCATGTTTGTTGCCACTCTCCCACCTCCAGCAGCTCCACTAACTGTTCCTTCCCTCTTGCTCCATTGTTAGCTGAGAGGATTGTGCTGCAGAGCTCTGCTCTGCTGAAAGGCACTGAACTTGGGGGGAATCTCAATTAAACTCTAAATGCTCTAGATCTTAGGAGAAGACTTTACTCCAATGATATTACAATCATCTTGTGTACATCCATTTCCTCCTCCGGAGTGGAGCAGCCATGCACCATGGAGCTCAATTTGCCTTCCTTCTCATGTCATTAGCTTGATCTCTCCATCTCTTTCCTGCCCAATGCACAGAGTCATTCCTAACTCTGGAGCTCCTCTGAGGAGAATCTCTCAGAGCCAAATCAAAGCCTGGTGCCACACAGCACTCCATCTCTGCCTGGGAAATGAATTCCAGCTCTTAATGAGTGACACTGAGTCATTATCATTAATAAAGAGATGCAGGCCCTCAGTCCTTTGGCTGCTGACTCCCTTGTTTGTAAAGCTGTCCCTCCAGGAGCTGAGATCTTCACAGCTGGGAGCTCACACTCCAGCTCTGNAGGACAAAGGCTGCACTGCTGAGCTTCAAGGGCTCTTCCAGCTGGAACTGTTCTAGGATTCTATGATCTGCAGCCTTTCAATAAGGCAATAGTGTCCTGGGCTGCACTGGTAAGAGCATTGCCAGCAGGTCAAGGAGGTTCTCCTCCTCCTCAGCTGTTGTGAGACTCCACCTGGAGAACTGTGTCTGGTTCTGGGCTCCTCAGTCCAAGAGAGACATGGAGTTCCTGGAGTGAGTCCAGTGGAGGCTATAAAGATGCTGAGGGGCTGGAGCATCTCCCTTCTGAGCTCAGGCTGAGGGAGCTGAGCTTGTTCAGAAGAGGAGAGCTGATCAATGCTAGAAGGGTTTGATGAGAAGGTGTTAAGAGGATGGAGCAAGGCTCTCCTTGATGGTGCCAAGCAATGGGATAGGAGGCAACAGGCACAGACAAGAACCCAGCAGGTTCCAGCTGAACAGGAGGAAGAACTTCTTTGCTGTGAGGGTGCAGAGCCCTGGCCCAGGCTGCCCAGAGAGCTTGGGGAGTCTCCTTGTGTGGAGAGATTCCAAAACCACCTGGACACAATCCTAACTAATGTGCTCATGGGTGACCCTGCTGGAGCACGAGGTTGGACTAGATGATCTTAGGTGGTCCCTTCCAACCTTAAGCAGTCTGTGATTCCATGAAATGTTCCTTACTGCATAGCAAGGAAGGAGGCAGTGATGGGAAAGGCTTTGAGCACCTGCAGGGTACCCAGCAGCATCCCAGCATCCCTTGGCCAAGGGCTCCAGGGGAACAGGAGCAGGGCAAAGGTGGATGGATAGAGCCAGCAGGGATGTGCTGGTGCTGTTATCCAGCTGAGCACTGCTGCCTTCCCCATCTCAGCCAGCCTGCAGGACTCTAATAAAACAAGTCCACACGTTACAAAATCAATTTCCTCTCTATTAATTTGGGTCTCTCAAGATTTATCATCGTCTTTCATCACCAGATTAAAAGCAATTGGCAAAGTCTCAAATAACCTTTTAATTCTGAGCTGGGAGCCAAGATGCAGATACCATGTCCTCTGGAGGGGCACTATCCAAATAGGATGGGGTCCAGCACCCTGATTCCAGCCCAGAGCATGGATACATCCATACTTGTCCTCCCTATGGTGAAGCTCAGCCTGCTTCTTCATTAGAGTGGGGCAGGCAGCAGTTTGGGCTGGAATTAATTACAGCTCTTCCTCTGCCTTCAATCGAAGGCAACACTTTGATATTTATGTTCCCAGTTGTGGGTTGTGGCCTTGATTCATTAAGATTTGCATAGTAATTGTTCTCTTCTAAGGAGCTGGGAGGATGGCACCGTGGGGAGTTGTGTCCTGCCCAGAGAGCTGGAGCACTCTGCTGAGCAGCATCACCCCTCTGAACAGGGCCAAAATGGGGCTAAACCAGGCCAAAATGGGGCCTGAAGCCTTCTTCATCCTTATCCCACCCTTCAGTACCCTATCCAGAGGATTGGATCCACCTGCATCTGTGTTTGGAAGGAGTGAGTGCTCCTGGCACCATGAGGCTGGAAGGGACCTGCAGTTAGTTTAGTTTTCCCTGTGCAGGAAGTGTTGTTCATGTTCAAATTCAACCTTTCCCTTGGACTTCCAGAGGTTTCCTGGATTGTATATTTAGTTTGGATGGAGCAACCTAGCCTGGAATGATCACAGCTTTGAAAGAGAAACTTCCCCATTCCTCCTGCTTGAGTTAAGATCAAATTCCCTTGCAAAGCAGCATGAAAGACAGGAACCAGCTCCAAAGGATGGAAATAGCTGATTTTCCTCAAATCCTCATCCAGCATTGCCCATTCCCCTCTGCCTGGCTCCATTTCCCATTAGGCCATGTTAAACACTTGGCTCTGGACTGGGATGGGAGATCTGGGAGAAGAAAATTCCCTTGCTAGAGGGGGAAAAAAAATAAAGAAAAGTAACAATAATAATAAAGAAGAAGAAGAAAAATGTAGTTTCCTCCCTCAAAAGCAAAGCCTGGGTCTGTGTGCCTGTTGTGAGGGTTTGGGGAGCTGCTGCTGGCTCCCAGGAGCAGTGCAGGGATGATGGGAAGCTCCTGGCTCCCATCCCAGCTTTGATGGCTTCCCTCCCTCCTTTTCTCCCTCCCTCCCTTCCTTCTCCTGCTCCTCGTTCTATTTGTATATTTGATGATGATTTCACATTTATGCAGAGGCTGAGTCTCAGTGGAGAGCAGCTCCCTCACCAAAGAGCCAATTTCTACCCCAAAATAACATTGGCTTCTCCTGACTCTGGTAAAGGTGATTTGGGCCAAGCCAGCAATGAGTCTGCAATCACCTGTGAAGATCTCATTGCTCTCAAGCAGCCAGGGAGAGATGTTAGAGGTGGTGCTTCCTCCCCAGCTAATCTCACTTGGGTTCTCTCCTCTGTGGGTGATGATGATGGTGATGATGGTGATGGTGATCATGACAGTATCACAGTGTGTCAGGGGTTGGAAGGGCCCTAGAGAGATCATCTAGTGCAACCCATGGCAAGCACTGCTGCCATCAGGCCTGAGGTTTGGGTTACATCACCATCAGCTACAAACCAGAGCCATGACCCAGCCTGGCTAGGTGGGATGGAGGCAGGAGCCTTGCAGGGACCATCATAGAATAACAGAATGGTTTGGGTTGGAAGGGAGCTCTGGAGCTCATCTAGTCCAACCCCCCTGCAGTGGCCAGGGACATCCCCAACTAGAGCAGCTTGCCCAGAGCCCTGGCAAGCCTCACCTGCAATGCCTCCAGGGATGGGAACTCAACCACCTCCCTGGGCAACCTGGGCCAGTGTTCCACCACCCTCATGGGGAGCAACTTCTTTCTAATATCCACTCTAAATCTACTTTTCTCCAATTTAAAACCATTGTCCCTTGTCCTTTCACATCAGACCTCAGCTCCTATCTTCAAGGTGATGAAAGCTCCTAGTTCAGCATTAAAAAAGCCTCTCTGGCTCTCTCATCACAAGCCCTTCCCAGCTCCTTTGCCTGCTTTTCCCCAGGAAGGTTCCTGCTCTCCTTCCACCCTCATTAGAGACATGCACAGAGCATTCTGCAGCTTCTTAAGCTCTTCCCCAGCAGCATCTCACGGGACCTGCAGCAGAAATGCCTCTTCTTTGAAGGGCTCACACCAAAGCCTGTATCCAAGCTTTGAACCTACCACGTGTCAGCACCCAGAATAATTCAGCTTCCCCATTTGCTTGCAGTGGTGCAGGGCCCAGAGCTCCCCTTGCTGTGCTGGGGAGCAGGGAAAGGGGGGAGAGCATCTCCAGAGTGCTTGTGAAGTATCCATAGGTCTGCAGAGCCTTTGGGGAGCAGGATTAATAGCATGGAGCATGAGGTAGGTGCTGAATCCCTTAAAAGGATTGCACAGGATCCATCCTGCATCCCAGCAGCTAGCTAGGGGCATGTCCCTGCCATCAATAGCATCATGTTCTTGGTGTGTCTGTGGACTTGTGACCACAAAATTGAGGCTTCAGAAAGCTGAGGGCATATGTAGAGGTAAAACAAAAGTGTGGCTTTGAGCAAACACCCTCCTGCATGCTTTCTGTTCTCTGGGAGCAAAGCAGCACATCAGTTCTCCTCCTGAGGAAGAGAAGCAAACAAGGAGAGAAGGCAATGAGGTTTTGGATGTGATGTGGGGATGGGCTGGGCTCACCTGGCAGGAGAGGAGGAGGAGGAGGAAGGTGCTGGAAGGAGGACAGTTAGTAAGATAGAAATCACCTCCTGCTTGGGCATCTAAGAATCTTCTGGCTGAGAGTCCCAGAGGGATGCAGCAAGCTCCTCATTCCCTACCACATCCTGCCAGGAGCAGCACTCAGGGGTGCTATGGGAGCTCAGCCTTCATCCTGCTCCCTGGGAAGGAATCACAATCATGGAATGTCAGGGGTTGGAAGGGCCCTAGAGAGATCATCTAGTGCAACCCCCCTGCCAGAGCAGGAGCACCTAGAGCAGCTCACACAGCAATGTGTCCAGGCAGCTCTGCAATGGCTCCAGACAAGGAGACTCCACAGGCTCCTGGGCAGCCTGGGCCAGTGCTCTGGCACCTGAACTGCAAACAAGTTTCTCCTCAGCTTAATACTAAACCTCCTGTGCTCCAACTTGTTCCCATTGCCTCTTGTCCTACCATTGGATGCCATGGAGCAGAGCCTGGCTCTCTCCTCCTCACACTCACCCTTCCCATATTTCTAAGCATTGCTGAGGTCTCCTCTCAGTCTCCTCTTGTCCAGGCTGCAGAGACCCAGCTCTCTCAGCCTGTCCTCCTAGGGCACATGCTCCACTCCTTTCAGGCTCTTGCTGGCCCTGGGCTGGACTCTCTCCAGCAGCTCCCTAGCCTTCTGGAGCTGAGGGGCCCACAACTGGACACAGCATTCCAGGGGAGGCCTCCCCAGGGCACAGGAGAGGGGAGAAGAACCTCTCTGGCTCTGCTGGCCACGCTCCTCTTCATGCATCCTAGGATGCCATTGGCCTCTTGGCCACAAGGGCACATTGCTGCCTCATGGGCATCCTCCTAGCCACCAGCACTCCGAGAGCTTTTTCCCCAGGGCTCTTCTCCAACACATCAGTTCCCAGTCTGGACTGATCCATGAAAGAAGCCCAAGAAGTCCAAAGCAAGGAATGAAGCACGAATCTACACGGTCCATTCCTCCCCAAGCCATCATTTTGGCAGCTGGCAAAGCTGCAGTGAGCATGATTGGGGCTGGGGAGGGGAGGGGGTGGGGAAGGAATCAAACAGCAGCAGCAGCAGAGGAAGAAGAATTCAATATTTCTATTTGTTCTTATCCAAATAAATTGAGATGTATTTGTGGAAGTGTCAGAGAAGCCCTCAGGAATGAAACTATGAAATAACACAGCTGCTGGATGAGCCTCTGACAGACAGCCCAGATGAATGGAGCAGGGTTTTTATGGTCTGTTAACAACTGATATGGGTTTTAAATATATTATCTCCCATTGTATTGTCTGTCACTTTAAAAACTCCTCCTGTCTATTGTGTTTGCTTTTAAGAGGTGCTTATGGAACAATCAGCCAAGCTCTTCCTCATCTCTCCCCTTCTCTCCTTCCCAGGTAGATCACTGCCTTCCCGTCTCTCTCTTGTTTTTTGCCCCTGGATAGGTTTCTCCCAGCACTTTCATGGGCATGTTCCTTCATTCCAACAGCTTGTAAAAGCTTTGCCACCTTCACACCTGCTTAGCTTTGAGCTGGAGATGAGCTGGAGGGAAGGATCAGGCTGGAGTGGTGATGGGGAGACATGGATCCTTGTGCTGGGCTCTGGGCATTATCCAGGCCTCCAGGTGTCTGCTTGGCTCAGTGTTGGGGAGAGAAAAGGAGTTGGAGCTGAGGGCTGGGAATGTGCTGAGCACATCACCTGGGGGTTTGAGCTGTGCTGCAATCCCTGCCTTGGCTCTCACTGAGCAAAAGAGGGGTTCTCTTCTTGGTTGGAGCTAGGGTAGAGTGGGACCATGAGGGACAGGCCTCCTGGCTGTCCCACTGGAGAGGATTTCAAGCTAGACCTCCCTCAAACCTCTCCAGCAAGTTCCTTCCCCATGACTTTGCTTTCCCCATCACCTCTTGCCCAAGTCACATCTTGCAATGGAAGATTTGTGACCTCCTCTGCTGTGCCCAGCTGGGCTCCCCAGCAACAGCAGCATCTTCCATCACAGCTAACATCTCCTCCAGCTCACCATGAGCGTCATCCACCACTGCTAATGCCTCCTCCTGCTCACCCTGAGCATCATCCACCACTGCTAATGCCTCCTCCTGCTCACCCTGAGCATCATCCACCACTGCTAACATCTTCAGCTCACCCTGAGCATCATCCACCACTGCTAACATCTCCAGCTCACCTTGAGCATCATCCACCACTGCTAACATCTCCAGCTCACCTTGAGCATCATCCACCACTGCTAACATCTCCAGCTCACC
>VWZO01006774.1:0-16588 GCA_013396975.1 Bucco capensis | reverse complement strand
CCCTTCTGGGCTGCCAGTGTGCACTGTTTGCTTATGTCCAGTTTCTCATCCATCAGCACCCTGAAGTCTTTTTTCTGTAGGGCCGCTCTCTATCTTCTCATCCCCTAGCCTGTATTGATAGTGGGGATTGTTCCGACCCAGCTGTAGGACCCTGCACTTGGTCTTGTTGAAGCTCATGAGGTTCACCTGGGCCCACCTCTCCAGCTCCTTCTGGATGACATCTTGCCCCTCAAACTTATCAACAGCACCCCATAGCTTGGTGTCATCTGCAAACTTGCTGATGGTGCACTCAATGCTGCTGTCGATATCGTTTATAAAAATACTAGTACAGGCCCTAGTACGGAACCCTGAGGGACACCACTTGTCACTGATCTCCAGCTGGATTTTGAGCCATTGACCACTACCCTCTGGGTAAAATGAAAAGCCTACAGCACCTGGTATTCCCTGGTGGTCTGCCATCCAAGTACTAACCGGTCCCAACCCTGCTTGGTTTCCGAGATCAGGCACTCTCAGGGTGGTATGGCAGTAGTTATTTCAAGTTATTTCAAGACAACTTACATGAAGAGTTGTGAAGGCATATATAGGACCCACTACAGACCGAGTATGGACAATCTCTAACAAGTCTTGTGTGAATATATGCAAGAAGATTTTTTTTTTTGTTGTTTATAATTCATAATTCATCCACTTACGGATGAGTTTGTACAAGGAGTGTAACTACATCAGTATGACCCTCCTTTCAAACTTCATGTAATTTCAAAGTCTTGACGCCATTCAATGAAAATTATTTTATTAATGGCTAATATGGACAAAACAACCTAACAATTCTTGAAAAATGCTGAACTGCTTGAACAAAGATCTTTCAGAAGGTTTGTCCTGGTTTGGGCTGGAGCAGAATTAATTCTGCTAAGAGGGTATTGCTCCTAGCCAGTGTTCCTTTAAAAGGGACTGTATTCATCTGAAAGCTGGCAGTATGTTTTCATAACATGCTATCATCCTCTAATAGCTTAAGCCTGAATGTTTGGGTTTCATGCTGAGGATTGGAATATAAACTTCTAACTTTACTGAGAAGTCAGGGGGGGTGCAGGGTGAGAACATTCACCTATAGGAAAGGGACAGGCAAGGCAGGTGACCCCAAACTGACCAACTGAGTATTCCATTTCATACACGTCATGCTTGGTATAAATTTAGGGGGGCCGTCCCCCCTTCTCTCTCTCTCTCTTCTTCGCCTCTCTGGCAGCCCTGCTTGGCACCCCCAGCTTTGCTGC
Organism: Bucco capensis; assembly: GCA_013396975.1. Taxonomy (NCBI): domain Eukaryota; kingdom Metazoa; phylum Chordata; class Aves; order Piciformes; family Bucconidae; genus Bucco; species Bucco capensis. Next base: position 15,323 of record VWZO01006774.1, on the reverse strand, counting down.
TTTCTGCGCTTCTGAGTCCAGGCCTCCGGGGTCCAGCTTCCTCCCTTTCTCTCTCCCCCACCGGGGGAGTTCGGCTGCGGTAATTTAGCAACCAGGAGGGAAGGTGGGAGGTTTGGATCTTGGTGCTGGCTCTGTATCTATGCTTATATATATATATATTTGCCTCTGCCATTGTTTTCTATTAAAATAGTTAAACTTGTTCAGCCTTTTCCAATCCACAAGTCTCGTTATTTCATCCAAACTATAACAAGGTTAAACTGAGCACACATGTCCAATGGAGAAAACAGTCTCAAAACTTTGGGCAAATTGCAAAGAAACTGTAAACAGCTATCTCATGAAGACTGCCAAACAGCCATAGTTACGGATTGCACTGTACTTAACACTTACTCCTAGGAAAGATATTTGAAGTTAATATTTTATTGATAGTGTTAATTATTGCATTGAAAACTTCTTAAACTACAAATCTATCATATTTTTTCTTAACCATCTCTAAGAAAACGCTTTACTTGCATGTAATTTAAAGTTTAGTAAGTTACACTTAAAATTCAGGGCTTCAATAATGAAAAGCATTGTCGCAAAGGAAGCCACCAACAGTGCTTCACCTTCTCAAAAGCTCATTTGAAAGCATTACTAAGTGTTGAATATTCTAAAAGGCATAACAGCAGCTGAAAACTATTAGCATGCAATGCGACAGCAGCCTGCTTAGGAGATAAATGACACTATCCTATTGATAAGGTCGCAATCGATCTGAGGCAGACTTTTTTAAATTAGTAAAATGTTGCAGCACTTTAGAAAAGTGTCACCAACAGCCTTTCTCCATGAAAAATGCTCCAACTTGTCAGGAAACTGCAGTTTATTATTTTAAACAATAAATTTGCCTCATGGCGATAGAGTATCATCTGTGCCTTATTTATTTGACAGTTATCTTTTCACTAAAAGTGTGCTTATTTTTCTGAAGATAATATTTAGATCTGTACTCGTAAGTTCCCTCTATACCTACTTTTACAAAGATGCTCTTCAAGAGTCATATGAACTGCTTGAAAATGCAAGGGTAGTGGCAAGAGTGGTGAGGCACTGGAACAGGCTGCTCAGTGAAGTTGTGGATGACTCCTACCTGGAAGTGTCCAAGGCCAGTCTGGATGGGGCTTTGAGCAACCTCATTCAGTGGAAGGTGTCCCTGGTTATAGCGGGAGGAGCTGGGAATAAAAGATCTTTAAGTCCCTTCCAGTCCAAACATTCTGTGATTTTGTGATCCACTGAGATTGAAAACACTTTGAGAATAGTTATATTAAAACAAAACAAACCCAAACAAAAAAGGTAACAGCCAACTTTAATTTTATCAAAAGAAAAAAAATATTTAGAAATTATTAGATTGGCCTGGATGTCCAATGATTTCCAGTTCTTCAGCACAAAGGATAGGGAGGTGAAAACTAAAAAGGACTACGAACCTCATGGAACTTAAAATAAAAAAGGTGGTGTTCATCCTCAGGGCCTTTCAAATACAAGCCATTCCAACAAGTTGCAAAGCTCCATTATCCTCCACTGCATTTCACTGTGCTCAAACTCTGGCAGGATCTGAAGCGCTGAGAGTAATAGAGTAATGATGTTCACATAGATACTGTGAAAAACTGGACCATTTAAGAAAGAGGAAGGCATAAAGGAGAAAAACAGTTCAGTCTTTTCAATGCAATTTGAGCTAACTTCTTTCAGAGACTTTCGAAATAATTTTCCCCATACATTGTAGCTCCAAATAAAGTGGTGTTTTCAAGTTTCCTTTAGAAGTATGTTTTTGAACAACAAATAAGGATGGAAATGTCAGTGATCAAGGTCATACAAGGACACAGTTTTAGCTGAACTCAGGCACTACCAGTGAACAAACTCCACTTCAATACATTAACAGACATACAAGCTGTGGTGCAAAGCATGTATTCTGTAATAATAAAGTGTTAACTATTTACATGTGAAAGAGCAGAATAAGCATAAAATATAAAATGTTTGTCTGCTGTCCCAGCTATATTTGAAAGGATCTCTTATTAATGATGAGACTTTTCAGTTCTGTTTCTAAACTATTTAACAAATAATTTTAACTCACTAACTTGTAAGTTCTTAACTGTTGCCAGTCTCAGCTGAGGAAAGGCCAAGAGCTGAGCCAATATAAAATCTGTTAATCAAAAAGAGGAATAATTCAACAGGAAACAAAACCAAAATAGGACATGTCTTTTGTTTGAAAACTTATATTGGAATTACTGTTTTCATGATACTTGATCCTTGGATAAGTAACAGTTCTAATTTTTAAAAAGGATAAAAGTAGCCATACAGCATGTGGTAGAGTACAGTTCATACTGTCAGATTTACATATGCACATATGTCTTCGTTTGAGTCAGAACAGAACCAATTCTGTTCAGTGACTTTACTTTTCAGCTAAAGCTCCTCCAAGTCACTGCTAAATGTTGTGTACACACCGGAGTGCGAAGCAAAAGGATGCATCCGCAGGGAGAAGTGGAGAGTTCAGGTGACCCTAATGTGACCAACAAGGTATTCCATTCCATATACACCATATTCAGTAGAAAGCTGAGGGTCAGTTGCTCATTACAGCCAAATCCCACAACAACCTTGGACCTTGGGGTCTCTTACATAGAGCCTAAGACCCAAGCAAAGAAAGTGCATGATCAAGCTATTTAGCACTTAATACTAAAGGAAGAGGTTTGGTTCTCCATCGTCCCTAAAGGCTGAGCACCTGAGTCATCTGGGGTGGTGTACTGGTAGCTCTCCTTGTAAGGATCAGAAGCCCAGCTGTGCCATTGCACGACTCTGTCCGTTCTTCCTTCCATCTCAATCCAAGAGTTCCTGAATCCAGTTCCAGGATCCAGCCCCTAAGTCTGATTCCTGTTTGCTGCTGAGTCCTTCTGCCACAGTATCAGTGGTGACGGTGAAATAGTTGCCATCAAGGGGGGTTTGGGTTTCATACTGATTCTGTATATATTTTTATTATTACTTTCATTAAATTGGTTTTAGTTTTCACTTCTAATCCACAGGTCTCTCTCTCTCTTTCTCTCTGTTTAGCCCCTTTTCCTTCCTGGAGTAGGGGGAAAGGGGCACACTAGAGAGCATCTGTCACTAGATCAGTGGTTGGCCCAGCCCTAACCCTTGACAACGTATTTAGAGCATGTTTTGTCTAAAAGCTAGAAGAATTGACCTTAGGCAAAAGCACAGAAAGTACTACTATAGGTAGAAATGAAGAATGTACTGAAACTAGGACTACAATCCTAAATCAATTTCTGGTTAATGTCAGGTAACAACTGTAGGTTGGTAAAATACAACTGAAAGTCATTAGTTACAATAGCATTTACACAGCTCAATTTACACTTTAAATACTTTTTTATGTACTTTCAAAAGAGTAAGCAGTGACATTAATTACTTCTCATTATAAAGATAAATTATTTAATTAACATAGAAGTATAATAAAAATACTTGAATAAACCATTGGACTAAGTTAACATTACAGTAAAGCATTTAATTCCTCATGTCACAAATCTGTAGAAAATTCTATAGCTTGACTGCTAACAGGCTGGGGTTAGAATTAATCCTGCTTTACGGACAAGTTATTTCCTTTGTATCTTCCTGTTAAGCACGTGATCCTAGCTGTTCTTAGATGCAGGATTTATTGGCCTGTTAGTCTAGTCTGGCAAGCAAATTATGTCTTTGGGCCTTGAAATTCTCACATTTCATTAGCATAGTAGCTTTTTGTTTGAGAGCAATAAAAATGAACTATGACTCAGGAACAACTCACATGGAATTATGTATTTTGCATGCAAGTCCTACACAGCTCATTCCACTGAAACTCTCTGTTGGGTGTCTTCTCAGTTACGAAGCAATGCAACTAGGCCTTACAAGGTGAAGCTAACAGTTTCTAAAAACAATACATGTTTTTCAAATTCAAACTGAATTCAAAAACTTTAAAGGAAATGGTTTCAGCAGAACTGTACGTTCCCTTAAAGTCAAGCAAATATTCAAATGACTAATCAGGAATGTATTATCTTGCAATGTTCTGAAAGAAAAAAATCTTGAAATCAGCATGACAGGACTGCTGCTTATGTTGCCTCTTAAATTATAACAGCCTTGGGTGAAAGACCTTAATCGCAAGAAAATGTCAAGTATGGAGCATCAGGACATGTCAAGGGTGTTTGCTCAATGGAGTACTCTGATTTTGAGAAACCATCAGAGCAACATTAAACCTCATAGTTTACCAAGTAACCAAGAGCAATAATAAGTTCCATCACTTGAGAGAAAAACTCTGCAGCCATATTATATTGTATCAGTGCATGTTCAATATGAATTGCACAGATGCTGTAAAATGCACAAACTTATAAGGGATGTAGGACCTTTTTTATTATAATCAAATGTTTTTCTCTAATCCAAGGGTCACAGAACCATATTGGTTCCTATTCACTCCCCTGATTCCACGAATCTTCACTTGTTTTGTACACAGTCTCAAAATGGAGATGTATACAGCACCCAGTTGCTTTGCACCCAAGTCACTTCCTGCATCTAACCTCATTCTACCTCCCACTCAGTCCACTGCATATACGAAGTGTCCAAGTCTGCTACAATTAACTAATCCACTGAAGAGAAAATCTCATCCTAAGTACAAAACTCTACAGCACACAGGGAGGAAGATAGCATAAGCCATTGCACTGTGACTCCAAAAACAGTGCTTTACAGTGTGAATATTCAGAATTCAGGCAGGGTAACTTGCACAGTAGCTATGTAGTGAAATCCACCACCACAATGTATGCCAAGATCTTAATAATCTGGATGGACTCTGATTTACAAAAGTCCTTTTGCTCTATTACGGAAATTTCAGCAAGACTTCTGTAATTTCTGACAGGATTTCATACAGAGGTCTTCATGTATGCACAACGTCACTCTTAGAGCTCAGTGAGCCACAGACAAAAAAAAAAAGCATACTGATTTAGGGCTTCACTACACCCTGATTTAGTCAAATATGCTTAATGCCTCTCCTCCATCATGCAGAAAAATCTCTGCTTCCTTGAAATCTCACTAGACTTCTGACTGAATGAGAACAAGTTGTCTAAGCATCTGGAGGAGGAAGATGTAGACTCTTGAGGATACAGAAGAGCTCTTGTTAGGAAAACAGTGCATCTGCACCTTGCCTAGAGGAGTTACGGGTTTTGAGTATTTGAAATAGTACAACTGCCAAAAAATGATAGCTTTTCTGAAATTGTATGCATTTTATCATAAATATGAAAAATACAAATTAAATGATTTTAAAAGTTAGGAAAAGACTGAAAATTTTCCCTAAAAAAATTAAAAGTGAATCATTCTGTCTAATTAACAGAAATGTAGGGCACAGATAAAGCCTCTGAAGAGAAGACTTTCCTCAGGCAGCAATATCGCTCTTTAAACAGTATGAACCAATGAACTAAGTAACAAAAATGAAGTTAACTGTGGCTTTTTTATTTTCTTACGCTGACACCTAGATGACAGAATATCTAGATATTTACCACATAGTGTAGGGTTGCTTTGCTTCTTATCTGTTCATCCCTGCAAGCCTAGTAATATGACCCAGAAGACGTACATTTACATAAAATGAAGGTACTACTGTTTTTATATAGGTACCCCAGTCACAACTGTGGAGACGAAAGTTTTAAAACTCATCATCTCTTCTTATGTAGATTTGGGATGACTGGCTAATTGGTGGAAACACAGGAAAGCACCTCAAAATTCAATTAGCACTTCAGTGCAATTAAATAGCTTTGCTATTCTGTAGAGACATGGCTTTGATCTTGCACTGAAAAATGTCCTTCCTTCAAGCTCTTGTTTTGATTTTTTTTCTCAGTAATTTGTGCTAATTGTAAAGCCATTCCAGACATGCTATAAACAGAATATTTTGCTACATTTGACAGAGTGACCTTAAATCAGTGTTCTCTTTTGTCTGTATTGTACTGGTTTATTATTGGCATAGCTACTTTGCTCATTATTAAATGCACAATTTGTAAAACATGTTAAAGTCAGATGAAACAAATTACCTTGTGTGGATATCTTCAACAGTGTTTTTAAAACTTTATTTCCAAAGAAAGAGAGAAGAGAATAGAAAATAATATTAGATTGCAATTACACTATACCACTCTTCCAGATTTCTTTTCTTTTTCATCCTGAACTGGAAATCATGAATTTTGATACATGTGTATTTTATTTCAATCTGCCATAGGACGCACACTGAATAACAAACTGAACAAATAATTATTCCATTTATCCTGACCACTCTACTCTCTGAGCTATACTTCTTACACCTGTGAATTTACAGTCTAGGTTACAGACCTCTGTCCTTATTTACAAAAAGGCTGTATGTCTCAACCATGCCATAAGCTTTCTTGCAGATACGCATTCTTTATGTTATACACTGTTAACGGTATAATCCAAGCCAAAAAGAACTTAAAAATATAGGTTTAGAATTAACAAGACAGTAGCAGTGAGTCAGCTGCAAAGGATTTTCTATTTTAAAATGTTCCATAAGACAAAATGTATTTAACAAAGAAAATAAACTGAATGTACTGCACTACAACAGCTACAAAGCCAAGCCCTTTCAGAATAAGTATCTGGAAATAAAGAGCTCTCTATAACACAGCTTTTGATCTCAAATTGAATCTCAGTAACACAAAGAGATGAACTACTTTATTCACTAATATTTTACTTTGCAGGAAAGATGTCCCAACACTACGTTTCTTTTATTTTAAAGACTCTCTCACAGATATAAAACCTTTCAAAAAACGTATTTTTTTTTAAACATCAGCTACTGCAAAATAGTATGATTAATTAAGATAATTCTAGATTTACACAAGGCTCTTTGCATACAGTCTAGCTGCAGTGTTCAGATTACAAGATTCATACCAGGTAATTATTTCTATTCAGAAATGACTGACAAATACAGCACATTTTAGAATAAAACAGTTTCAGCCATCCTTAAAGTATTTGGCAACATGTCAGTGATTTTGGTTGGCATTTTGTTTGCAGAAAGCGATCAGAAAAGCAACTAGTGATTTCTGTTGTTTATTCCTCCTTTCCTTGTCTCTCTTAATTTCACAGTTCAAGAAATCAGCAAGATACAGAAAACAAAACTTCAAAGTCCATCTGAGTCAGGCCAAGAATTGGAAACAAAACTTCTTACATTCTTAGATAATAATCTAACCACAACCTACTTAGAACACTGAATATTTGATCTGTCTCAGTTCTTCCTAGTTGGATCCTATTCATTTTGTATAAAATGTTTATACACTAAGAGTGTGTTTATTTAGTTGTGCAAAAGAGTGATGGATCATTAGAACAGAGTGAGAAATCCAGCCTTGGGGTGATACAAAGCAGAACCTTGGCTTCCTCTGCTTTTCATACAAATATGTAAAAGGAATTATTAGCTAAAAAAAAAAAAGAACAGCATTAAAGAAATGTTTCACATCATTGAATAAAAAGTAATATTTTTGTCTTTTCTGTTTCAGAAGTAAAAGAAAAAAAAACAACCCCAAACAGTTAATTCACATACTGACAGCTGGAGCATGTGTTAGAAGACAGGGGGATTGTGAACCCTAACAGCAATCACATTACTCTTCTCAGTTCCATGCTTTACCACAGTCCTTTGGCCTTGTATTCTTAAAGTCTCTGAGACTAATTTCACCCCGCTGTGGTTATCTCTTTGATATTCTACTGAGATTTCCAGTTTTGTGAATTCAAACCTGCACTAACAATTAAAGAGTTGAGCTGCCCCCAAAATGGCTGCATCCAGCTTGTCTCTTCGAAAAAGGCACTGAGCTTTACTCAGCCATGTGCCACAGGAACAGAATCAGAGGTGGATGCATCTCAAAGCAAGTCATGTAACTTGAATATTGTTCCCCCTAAATAATTCTACAAAGACTAAAAAGTTAGTTTTCTATTAGCATTTAGAAACAGTGTTAANTTGGGGGTCACCTGCCTTGCCTGTTTCTTTCCCATAGATGTGGACTCTCACCCTGTACGCCCCTGATATCTCAGTAGAGCCACAGATGATTTACTTTCCAATTCTCAGGCTGTAACCCAAACATTCAGGCCCAAGCCACTAGAAGCTGTTAACAGTTTTTAAAACATACTGCCAACTTTCAGAGGAATACAGTCATGTTTAAAGGAACCCTGGCTAGAAGCAATGCCATTTTAGCAGAATTAATTCCACTCCAGCCCAAACCAGGACACAGAGGTAGATATACAAACCTCAGGCAGTAAAATCAACGTTTTAATAGTCTGCTTTCAAGGTTCAAAAAATGATGATAATATTTGCTAAATTTTAAGAAAAGTATTTACGTTAGCTCAGAATCTTCGAACAGGTGACTAAACAGTCAGCTAAACATTTATCCTGAGAAAATCCGAAAGCATTTTATACTGAAGTTACTCACAAAAAAGGCCAATCATATTAAGGCCTAATCTTGCACTTTCTGACGTCAGTGGGACTCTTACTATTGGCCTCGTGGGATAAGAAGAGGGCCATTAAACTATAATTTTGCTTTTAGTCAGTCTTAATTATACAGTGATGGAATGATTCATTCAATTGTTCAATTTATAACATTTCAGCATTTAAAAACATGATTAAAACAGCTTTGAAATAATAATTAAATTTTAGGGACATCTTTTAAAAGAATATTTACCTATTAACTCTACTAACAAGCATTAGAAATAAACCTAAATGGCATACATTCAGTTTGGAAGCAAAAGGTGCGTCACTGCTAATGACAGTGATATGTTATATCAGTATGTTGGACAAAACAAATTATATAGTAGCAGTATGGTGGATACTGAGACTAAGGCAGTCTAGCATTAGAAATTTCCTGCATATATAAAGAGAAGAAGGATGCTTTATTTTTTCCCAGTGCTATTGCCCAGTCCAGGTCTCCACAATGAAGAATGTTCGGTGACCATCAAGAACTTCACAAAACATCTCTCAAAAAACACCAAACAATCTCAAGGTTAGATAGCTCTACTGACACCAAGATTTGCAAAGTTGGTGGCCAGTCACGAACAACACTTTTGCATCCTAACCACACCACAGATTAGTCTTCAGTACTTCCCAGTATCTCAAAGTTATTTGTGCCCTTGCTGGCTGTAACCAAAATGGAGTCACAATGGGAAATTCTACATAAGAAAAGAAAATAAGAAATAATAATAATAAGAAACAAAAAAACCTTCTTCAGTATTATCTACATAAAAGAAAAATCATGATGATTTAGCCTACAAAATGTATTTTTTCTCAAGAACTTGCAAAGTTGTGTTTAATTAGATAGATGGTGCATAACCTTGGTATGAATGGCAGCTTTACGCAATTTAATGCATTAAATGGAATTGATAACTGGCATTTACTCGAGTCTTTCCAAAATCTGACACACCAAAAAAAACATAAGAAAAACTAATTTTTCCCAGGTCTGTAGCACTGCAAGCAGATTTAAGGAGACTCAAATAGATTTTGGTAGTCAACAGACCCTCAAATGAAGTGTCCAAAGACCAGCGGTGTTCAGCAAAAGCTATAACAACGTGCTGCAAAGCACAGGAAGATGATCTGCATACTGGGACCTTCTGAAGTGGTCCCCTGAAGAAGCAGCTACATCAGCTAAAAGCCAATTTTACCACAGAACTGGTAGATACTCACCAGTGACTAGATATAAATGACCAAAAATTGTGAGACGATTCATGCTGTAACGTGTAGATGGTAGAAAATGAATTCTGTCATGGCATCATATCCTGGAAGATGCTAGAAAAAGCCCCAAACTTCCCAGAAACAATAACATGACTATATTATCACAATAATATGATAGTCAATAAATGAATATCATGTGATTGCCAAGAACCAAACACAAGTGAGGTGGGTTATGTGGGTTATAAAGCCCTTCAACAGCCTTTTCCTCTATTGCACCAGAACTTCAAAAAAACCTGTAATAATGCAATCTGGATCTCAAAAGCAAGATCTTTCTGTATGCTGAGTACAACCTACAGCACAGTTTGCCATTTTTCCCACATTCCAAAACCGATGATCAGTCAAGCCCACAGCTTCATAACAAATACAGAGAGCAGTTTGAAGATGAAGCTTTTACCTATGAAAGTAATTTTTCATTCCTTAATTAAAAGTCAGTCACCTATCCTACCTACATGGACAGTGGGTTTAGCAAGCCCACTCTAATATGCAACATCCTCAGGGTAAGGATGAACAATGAACAGTTGTTTTATGAATGCTAAGATATTGCAGTAACAGAGAATACTACCACTCCTACCTATAAAGAATCCTTCATTTGCTTTTTCCGAGTGTAAAATATAATTGAACATGACAATAACAGTCATCCATTTTTTGTTTTGCTTTGACTTTATTTTTTAATTCTTTTCATATTTGCAGCTGAAAGTATAAACATTGGCCTTGCAGTACCTCACAACAGGGTCCTAGTTCGATAGGGACTTGCTGGAAATAACAAAAACTGAACAAAAAAATGACAAATACCTGCTGTATTCAAACTTCTCTTTGGTATGGGTTACAAAAGAATGTATTATTTGGAGCTTCTCTTTCAGGTTCAAAGTAGTCAGTGTTAATAAAACTTCAGGGCCTGATATCAGGCTTCTTTATTTTCCTGTGACATATGCCAGAAAGAGTATTACAGGAGAGTACACATTTCTGATGTTGGATCTTGGCTCTTTTCAGTTGCTATGTTGCCCTTTTCAAACAAAAGAAGCTTAACTGTGTAGTTCCTTAAAATTTTGTGAAGAATATAAATAAAATTTAATACAAAGTAGCACTCCTACATCTTTTGATAGTTGGCTACAGACTACATACACAACACACAAAAATTCACATTCACACTCAAAGTGTACATTTTGTAACTAATTCTCAGCCTCTTTCAGACTCAAACTTAGGTAAGACACTAGCATTTATGGAAACATGAAAGCAATGACTTGCTTAGTGCACAAAGTTGTGTGGATTTCCTTTAATGCATTACAACTGCAGAGTCATTGCTCAGCCATGCTGCAGTTTAGCATATTCTCTACTGCCTACTTGTCAAGCTACACTTACAAGCAAAAGCGGTATATTTTCTGATATCTGCACATACAGTTTTTAAGTTGTTTTTATGACATAGAACATATACTTACAGTCATATCTCCTTTTATATATTATATATTTCTGTGCTTTGTTTGGATTAGAGTCCCTGTACAGACAACAGAATATAATGAAAACAAAAAATTTTGTGTCATTTGGTATCCAGTTGAGAGACAGTAATATGAAGATTTCACAGAGGATGTATCATTAGATAAACAGCAATCTTGTCCTTTATGTTGTTCTAAACAGATGTGTGATTTTACAGCTCTAGAGCCCTTGGCTCATATTTAAGCATCAGAAACACTGCTATGAACTTCAACATTTTTTTGAAGAAATTACATGTATATTTACAGAAATCAGGCCAAATACATTTCTACAACTGAAAGTTCATCTGAAATTACACCTATCTCTGTTTATTCCAAATTTCTAGTCAAGTGACGGACCTTGCAGACAACATTTCTAATAGTTGATCTTAATTGCCATATGTGCTGATGACAATTTCATTCAAAAATAGACCACAATCCATCTTCCTATCATAGAATCGTAAAATGTTTTGGGTTGGAAGGGACCTTTAAAGGTCATCTAGTCCAGTCCCCCCTTGCAGAGCAGGGGCATCTTCAACTAGACCAGGTTGCTCAGAGCCCCAGACAACCTGAATTGGAATGTTTCCAGGGATGGGGCATCTACCATCTCTCTGGGCAATCCGTGCCAGTATTTTACCACCCTCATGCCTTCCTTATATTTAGCCTGAATCTCCCTCTTTTAGATGAAAACCACAGAATCACAGAACAGCTACAGCTGGAAGAGACCTTGAAGATCATCGAGTCCAGCCTTTTTCCTAGCCCTATCACCCCACTAAATGATGCTCCCCAACACAACATCCAGCCATCTCTTAAACACCTCCAAGGACGGTGACTCAACCACCTCCCTGGGCAGCCTGTTCCAATGGCTGACAACCCTTTCAGTAAAGAAATTCCTCCTAATATCTAACCTGAACCTCCCCTGGCGCAGTTTCAATCCATTTTCCCTTGTCCTATCACTCTCTACCAGGGAGAACAGACCAATTCCTGCCTCCCTACAACCTCCCCTCAGGTAGTTATAGAGAGCAATGAGGTCTCCCCTCAGTCTCCTGACCAGTTATGCCTTGTCCTGTTGCAACAGGTCCTGCTAAGTGTCTGTCCCTATCTTTCTTATAGACTGCTTTAAGTATCGGAAGGCTGCAATAAGGTCTCCATGGAGACTTCTCCAGGCTGAAGAAACCGAAGTCTCCAAGCCTGTCCTCATAGGAGTGTCCCTGTGCATAGCAGAGTCTTGCAGCAAACCACTCAATCTCAGACCGCACAAGACCTTCCCCAGTTCTACAAGTGGAAGGAGGGAGTCCTCAGGGAGCACCCCACAAGACGGACTCACTTGCTCCCAAGCCAGGACAGCCACTGCTGAGTGCTCTCCCTTGGCCCGGCACAGGCACAACCAGACAAGCACTTTCCTTTCCAGGCCACAGCAGGCTCCAGGCTCTGAACCTTCTCCTTGCAGCTGCTTCCTTGCCATCCCAGGCCCAGGGACTGTCCCTCCAGCCCAGGGCAGCAACTCACCAATTCATACTTAAAGAACTTCTAGAAAACAGTCTAAATATACAGAACAGGTGATGAACTATAGCAAGGCCCTGCATAGCATTTCCAGTTAAAGTTCTGTCATATTTCCCTTATAAAATACCTTCATTTTTTACCTACATCAGGCATATATTATTAGAGATGTAATTTGTGAATATACAGAGCATGCACTTAACACAGCACCTAGCACATCATGGGATTTAGAAACAAGCAGCATCAACTGCTAGCTCCAGACCTCATCATTAAGTTGTCAGACACACTTTTTCCTAGGAATTTATATTTTTCAACAACTACATCCATCTATGATGCTGACATTCTTCAGATTCACCAAACATCTTTCCATCTTCCTTTCATAACAATTTTGCCTGTTTCTATTGTAAGGAGATTTATGCACATAAATACAAGACTGAAGCTAGGCAATACTGAGGTTCCACACCTAAAGGGGAAATTTGAAGAAATGGATCAAAGCCTAAGCAACACCATGAGATAGAAGACCCATTATTGCTAAAGCATCTGCCATTTATAACATTTTAGGATACAGACATCTCTTGAAATAACTGAAGCCATATANCAGGAGACCCCAAGTGATTTTCAGATTGTGCCATGAAGCCATATATAAGCCAGTCATAAACATACTAATGAGAAAGAAAATTAGTTTATATGACATTCCAGTAACTTATTAAGTTCTAGCTGGAAAGATTCAAAAGGGAGACAAACTGAAATAATCCAAACAAAAAGCCTACTGCTATAGCTTACTATCACAGACACAGCCTTAGGACACTTAAGAGTTTGTCTTGAATTATGTACCATGGGATTAAGTTGAAAGAGGTTTATGTATTTGAAACTCAAATCGTGGTTAATTAATACACAATAAAAAGGTTATGTTAACATTTTGGGCTTAGTTGTCCCAGTTAGCATACATCTCTTGCAAAATAAGTTATATATGCAGTAATTAAAATCATATGAACATACTGCATCTTCATTAGAAGCACAGAACAAGACACTGGAAAGAAGTAGTAGGATGCTAACACATTAAAAAATTGAAGTAATATGCCTACTTAAGTTTTGGTCTATATCCATTCCAGACTGTTCTGTCACAGAAATAGTACCAGTTAAAAAAGATAGGTAGTAAGCACTGGTAAATTAATTTTAAATATTTAAAACCAAAAAATTGAAGATCATGCAACTAATGTGGTGGTTGTGTTTGGTGTTTTTTTTCTTCTTTCTCTTGTGAAAAAATAAATGATAGCATTTAACACATATAGGGTTTAAAACATGGCATGAAGACTTGTAACTTCTCTCTTCCCACATTGCCCTTCCTCTTTCATCCTAGAAATATAATGAACCATGGAACTAGAACAAATTATCTTTATTATGGAACCACAACAGATAAATATAAAGAATAATATAACCCACTAAGACATTACGACAGTTGTAGTAACCAATTCCTTCTCAGGTAGTTTTGCACATGTCAGGTTTCTTTTTAACCATATGGACAATTTTAAATTGAAAGTGTCAAAAAGGAAATTACCAAAATCCAAATCACACAGAACTAGGTGTATCCATGTGAAATAGTTTCATCACAAATTCTTGTAACAGGATAAGGATGACTGATAATCTTCAATGACCGAAATAATTGAAATAAGATGTCTCAGTCTTGTGATCAGATTTCTGGTTTTGAAAGATTTCTACACACCTCTGTAGCTGCCATGAAGTGGGGTGTAGGGATGATAAGCAATTTACTTCTGACATGAGGCTGTTATGGCACATTGCCAGCTGTCTCAGGACAAAACCACAAATCCAGTACATGAGGTATGTACAGTGTAACTATTGGGTTACCCTGGACAACAAACTGATTCCTCTGAAATTCTGTCATTCCTTGATATGTTAGAGACTGTCCTAAGAAGCATCTCAGTTTGGTCTCTTAAGCTTTTTTTTTCCTTTTACATTAGAAACTATGTAGTAATGTGGCAAACAACACTACTTAGCATGTTATCTTTTATCAAAATAACATCAGCTTGTTTGGATTTACAGACAATCAATTGGTAATATACATTATTTCTTTGCTTCCAAAAAGTAGAGTGACTAGCAAACTTAAAGTGAAAAGTTATTTCTGCACCTTTTACAGTATTATTGAAAAACCTTCTACTGCATGTGCACATCACTCATCTTTTCATAATCTACCACTTGAACAAAATTAACTGCTACTGCACTGAGGATAAGTATGAACAGTCTATATCATTATACTCCATACCACTGACAGCATACTTTTAGAAGTACACACAAAGATTATAGTAGAAGCTGATCAAATACATACATTAAAACGTAAAACTACTAGAACTAAAATCTCCCACATAAAAGGAACAGATAGGATGCTCCCTATAGAACCTCTATGTATGCTTTTAAAATAACTGTTGGTGCCAAGCAGCTAAATTCTGTACAGCTAACTTGTGTATTGTACTTGTTCACTGATGTACTGCTTATTTAAGTCTTTGTCTCACTTCCTAGCTCTTTCAGTAGATTCTCTTAATCTTTCCCCACAGCAAGAAAACAAAACATAAGCAATATTCAAAATCATGGCTAGGCTTCGCGAACGAAGA
>VWZO01006772.1:836-43106 GCA_013396975.1 Bucco capensis | reverse complement strand
GAAAACAAGACATGGTTTTGCTTGGCTCTTTCCAGTAAAAAAAATGTCAAGATTTTTCTTATGAAGTTTCGTCCTTGAGTCTGCTGAGTTAGAGAAAACTGCTTAGATACATTTGAAACCATTTATAACTTTTTGGGTGAAACACATATTGAGATTGATAAAGATAGTGGTAAAATACTAGTTTTGCTAGTACTTCTCTGAGACAAAGAATTATTGTGACTACAACTTGCAGATTCAGACTGTGCAAGTATGTTTCTAATGTAAGGGTTAAGAAAAGAGGGGCAATCATTCAAGTTATTATTCAATGACAGACTGAAACTTGCATTTGAGAAGCGACTTCATAACTTATCCCAGCTAAAATGAAAAGAGAAATACCCTTACCTGGAAGATAAAATACAGTAATATTGTTCTCAACCATCTACTTAGTAAAATTGCGTACAAATTGACATAAATTGGGTATTGTAGCAGAGGTACCAGTAAAACTGTGACTGATTCTATTAAGTCTTCTCCCACTTTGCGCTGCACAACAATCTCTATCTTCTTGTTAGAATTGTTGGACACAGCCTTGTAAGTGACTATGTAGAACTCTTTTTCCAGATGCTGTAAATGTTTCAGATGTGTCTGTCAGGCCACGCACTGGTTACGCTTTAGCAGTAGCCAAGTATAAAGACACTTCATCATTACTGAACTACCATAACACAGCTATTCAAACTTGGTCACCTACCTATGTGTTCCAATTAAAAAAACAACAAACATCAACAAAAAACACTGAGAGGGAAGAAAATTGGAGTGGGATGATCATTTGGTGAATACATAAATTAGTGATTTTCCCAAGGCTTTTCACTGAACCAGAAAGGCAGCAAAGCAGCTGCTGTTGAGGCACCAAGCTCACATTGTAAGTGAAAGTAGTAAGAAGAAACCATTAATACAAACATTATTAAACAGTCATTGGTTCTTTGGATGATAAACCGAATGTGATATATAAACATTCTTAGCTGTATGCTTGAGGCTAAATCAAGGCACCGAGGTGATGACCATCAGTTACTGAAAGCTGAGTGAAGTGTAAAGGCACTGCAGTCTCTGCCCACCCAGACAAGGGCTTGGCTGCCTGCGCTCAGGGCAGTTCTGATGCCATGTGACCTGCCATCAGGGTGAGTAGAGCTGTGAGTGAGAGTCTCACTGGGAATATGTCTGTACTCAAGAGCTACATTTACACTCAGGTGTGATGTTGTAGCTGTGCCTACCCCTACTTCTGTGACCTTTTATGAAAGCCTTGTAACGATTTTTACATGGCTACCTGGTGTGACAACAGGCTTGCTGTGCCACTATGGGCTTTTCTGGCAATTACTAGACATTTGGCTGATCCTGGTTACCATTACCAAACCTACTTTGCTTTTCTTGCTGAGGTGTTGTAGGGATGCTACTTCCACTGGCCTTGCTGTCATGCTGAGTGCCTGGATGGAGTTCTGCAGGTGCCTTCTCTGTTCCAGGCCACCATCTGCCCTGGTGGGAACGGGGCAGTGTCTCCAGTCACTGGGCTGTGAGCCAGAGCCACCAGCCAGTGCATTTCACTCCATTAGAGAATTTTTGAGGAATATGGAGGCTTGGAATTGAAATGGAAGAGAATAGGGCACGTAGGAATCAGGTGTTCTCTAATTAAAACCAAAAGACCCATTTACTTTGGTGGGAAAGACTGTAGTCAATTGTAAATAACATTACAAAGGGGTTTTTTTTTGGAATCAGGTTTACTACTGCAAGCCACTCCAGATCTTTGAGACCTTTGAGCTTTCTATCTGTCACTCAGAATGATGCTAGTGGGTATCATTTAACAGAGGACTTAAAAGCTCTGTTGTAACTGACATACTTGGTTAGTATTTTGTTCAACATTTTTCCCCCCTTTTACAATCACTAAAGGACTTTGTGCACTAAGTGACTGTGCTGCTACTATCAAATAAGGCAGGAAATATTTTATCATATTTTGATCCCTATTCTTTCCTCAATTTACATTATGGCATATTAAAGATTTCTATTGTTTAAATCAGTGAACTGACATTAGTAATTGGGATTTTAACTCTAAATGTTTTCACGCTGTTGTTTTCCCATCACATATTTGACATAACTCAAATGTAACTAATTAGTACTGAAGTACAATTTTTCATTTATCACATTTTTGCGGTGGATTTTTAAAGTATTTATTCTATTTGTTTATTATGATACATTGCTTCACATTAGAACCTTGACTTATTTTAATAAGGATTCTGAAATTTGTCAACACATCCTGCATATAAAAGGCCTAACAAGAATCCTGTTTTTTCTGTAACAGAGTGGTATTGCTGTAAACATCATGAAGTGATTATGTTTTCACCGTTTTATTCAAAGATACACAGTGCTAATACTTATTCCTCAACTTCAATATCATTTTGTAACCACTAGCCTGAGTAGCATATAATGTTAGAAATGCAAATTATTAATGGAGAGTGGTATAGTCATCAACAGGCTACAAAATACACTTTTAAAATCATACTTTTACAAACATGGCACAGATTCTGCTGTAGCACTGTATGCTCTAAAAGCTGCAGATATATTTTAGAAAACACTGATGAAGCCATTACTGCTCCATCCATTTGTTCATAGTATATATCATTATTCAAGAAATTTAAGAACTGTAATGATGGAAAATCACACAGAAAGAAAAGAAAAGGAACATGGACTTTGTCAGAAACAAGGGCTACATTTTTATTCAAGAGGCCCATAATGATGGAAAATCACAGTGAAAGGCAGAGACGAAACAGGGATCCCTTAAAGGACTGACACACCACAGTGGCACAAGTAGTAGAACAGTCATAGCAAGTGGATAAAAATAAAGAAAACAAAATTAACTAGAGAAGAGCTGGACTCAGGGATGAAGCACAAAACAGAAACAAATCACACAGCAACTGCTGAAGATTAATTTCAAAGACTGAGAATGAGTGGAGAGACAAGTTACATCAATATTAATGAAGCTGAAATAGAACTCCAAACGACCACAAGTACAAATTGGCACACAAAGCATTTTCTTTTAAATAGGCTGGAGATTGGATCATGAGACCTTCACAAAAAGTGAATAGAATTCACAAAAGATGTTATTTGGGAACTGTGATAAACAATCACAACATAAATCATAAAAAAGAACTATAGAAATATTAATTGCTAGCACATACATTTATTTTAAAACAATGGTTTATAGATGATTCAGTAAAGTAAGAGTATTTTCTGATATCCAATGATCTATAAATATCTTTAAAGGATCTTATATATCTTTAAGTACTGGTCTTCCATTTCTTCCCAAGCAGTCTAAGAAAGCTAAGCACCTCAAATCCTTAGTAATATAGTCCACTTTAAGTTCATTTGATGTGCAAGGAAATATTATTGCCCACCTTGAAATGAAAAAGGAATAAACCTATATGTAGGTTGGCAGTCAGAGCTCTGTGCAGGCAGGAAATAGACTTTTCTTCCCAAATTACTTAAGCTACCTACTCATATTAGACATTCATGACTATAGGCTGTGGAGCTTTCAGAGATTCTCAGACTCTTGACATAAAAAATTTCTGCCCCACCAGCTGACAACTGTATTCACTTCTTGTCAGATGGCCTATGGTTAGAAACAAGGGGTCACACTTTGAGAACCTGGTTTCTAAAAAAACCCCAACAAACCAACACAAATGTCAGGAGTTCTGTTGTAACTGGCATGTCAAACATTGTAAAAATTCCCCTACTGAGAAAGCAGAGCAAGTGAGTTCCTTTCCCGGTAAAGATTGCTCTTCCCTATGAAAATTCCTCATGACAAGCAAAATTTCAGTGTTGCAGAGATACAATCAAGTGCTTTGTTTCACTTATGTGACAAATTAAACTATTAGAGGTTCTGCATCTAACAGAATAGTGGCCACATGTTTTTCCTCCATCTCATAAGAGGTCAATGATGTTATTTCAGTGCCTTCCTACAGCTTATCAGCAGGAGTCTGCTCTACTTCAGGGTTCCCGTTGGCTGTGAATGCATCAACCTTTTTTTTACATTGTAGTAAAGATGTAATGATATAAGTAAGCTATTGAGAGGAATAAAAATACTTTGTAATCCAAAGTTTTGGTTTAACGTGGAGACTGGGATATAAAATATTGGCATAAATGTATATAAAGATGTAGATTACATTTGGTAGAAAAATAACTATTTGCAGTAGGCCACACTCTCCTGTTTCTTCAGAGGGGTAAGAATGAAGTAGTGGCAGCCCATAGTTAAAATCTGGATGAAAATCCCTGTGCAGGATTTATTTGGGTTCTGAAATGCCAGCTAGTGAAATCTGCACCCAAGCATCCACACTGTTAAGTCATGCTTTGGTTGTACCACAAAAATATAAGGATTGTGAGGCAACAGGATTTCTGTGATCATGTTTTTTTCTTAACATGGTGATAGTAGACTTTACCACTTGATAAGTAATTTCTCAGTGTTTGGTAATAGGATTTCATTCTTTCCAGAACTCCTCCACAGAGCTGTTCTCAGAGTGTTGGCTGATTGGTGAGCACCTCTGGTGTGGCCTATTCTGTCCTGCTGTGTGCATCCTCCAGCAACTAGCAGGGCAAGATAGCGATCTCTTCGTATTACTCAGGTGAATGTAATTCTCCTTTGGGGAAAACAGGGCATGGGAAACAATGGGGACATGACTGCTAAACATAGGCTTCTATTCAGCTGCATCGGCACCTTAACAGCTGTTGCTGGATGATGGTGATTGCAAGGCTGCTGTGACTGGTAGTGACCTGTAGAGATGAAGGCTGTTAGGGTCTCTGCAATTACTGTGGACTCTTGGTTTATGCTGGCACCACCAATAGTGTGCATATACGTCCTGGTTTGACCAGAAGAACTAAGAATTTGTTGGGGTCAAAAGAACAATCTCTTTGAGAGGGCCTCCTAGATGTCCCCCTCTCCCCAAATGGGGACAGCAAAACAAAATAAAAGCACCAGGCACACAGATAGTGAGTTATAAGACTAGCTTTATCTATTTAAATGCCACAACCATATGAAAAGAGAAATGATAGGAAAGGAAAAAGAAAAGTTGTTAGTTGGAAATGGCTTCAGGCCTCCCCCCCACTACAATCGCTGAGTTAAACAGGCCTGTAACTGACACAGGCTTTAGGCCTTATCAATCACTGCTCCTTATCAGAACCTCCCGCTTTTTGCCAAAAGCAATTTCCTCACTCCCACCCCGGGGAGGGGAAATAGGAGTTAACCCAGCCGGCCAAGAGATCAAAAAGCAGGATACTTATTGGTTTATAACCCAGCGATTAGAGGAGGAGTAACGCGAGCTGCCAGCAGAGGAAAAGCAAGAATCCGGAAGTAAGATCTTTCCCCTCACTTCCTTACATAAACAAGGATACGTCATTTTTCACGTGACATTCGGCTGTTTGTTTTTATTTGTTGTCCATCCCCCCCCACCCCGGTATGGTGTTCCGGGTCACAGCCTCTGGTTCCTCAGGGCGCAACTCCAACTTTCGTTTTCTTTATAAGCTCCTCCCAGCAAATTCCTTCACGGGCAAAGGAAGAGGGGGGAAAAGAAAACCAGCCACGGTGTTTTCTTAAAGAGGAAGCCTCTCTGTCCCTTGTCTGTTTAAAAGCAGACCAGCCTCATTTCTTCAAAGGGAATATGATGTACAAATGTTAGAGGATCCTTGATGTCTCTTTCTCTTCAATTTTAGTCACCCTATGACAATATAGAAGTTGTTTCCTAAGTGACAATGTGGCAAATCCCACATATACAGATCAGAGTACTGCACAGGTTGGAATAGAAAGTTAGGGACAACTTCGTAATTAAATTACAGGGAAAACATTGGTGTTGAGAGAAACTCTGTCAAGCTGCTAAGCTTTTCCAAGTAGAGAATTACAAAGTTGCAAAGTAGCTAAGGGATCCTCTCCTCAATGTTTAAATGAGGCATAATTATTATAACTTTTTCTTTTAAGTAAGAACACTACTATGAATTTAAAGAAAAATAATGTATATGATCCAAGGTTTAAAATGTTTTCTAGTTGGATTTTTATAATATAGTAGCTGAATTAATAGGAAGTAGTAACTGGAATCTTACACAGCCAGAAGAATAGAATACCAGCAGTTGGCCATTAGTATTTACATGTAAACTGAAGCATTCTACAAAAGAAATCTCCATTGTATTTACAGAGGTCACTGTAATGGTATGGTGCTATCACAGTATTTCTGAATTGGACTGAGGTATACACCCATCTGATCATCCTAACAATGTTCCTTCATGAGGCAAAACTTCCGGATGATTCCTATGATAAACTCTTGAAATTTTTATGTTTTCACATGCAATATCATCTTGAAGGTGTAGACTATATCCCTGTTATCATCTTCCTACATGCATAAGTATGATGTGCTTTGGTGCTTTAATGAGTAAGCCCAAAGGAACATGTCACAGCCTCTTTCAGTGCACTGTGCTAGGCTCAACATCCAGACACTTACACTCTGTTATTATTGTAGCAAGAGCTGCAGCCTACTGCAGTTTTTGTGAGAACCCGGCTGACTTGGTAAATGTTGCAGATTGTCCAGAGCTTAATTCTTTGCTATTCTGGAAATGTCTTAACTATTGTCTGTAAGTAACTCTTTTTCCCAGCCTCTAGGAATGTAGGTGAACAGTATTAATCAATTTTATATGAACTCTTCAGGTGCACAGTTAAAAAAAATTTGACTAAATGCCAAATATTATATTATTTTAGCTTTTTATGTTGTAACTTCAAACTCATAAGTTATAGCAAAAATTACAATTATTTTCCCTAAAGTTTCTTCCTTGCAGGTATCTCCCAGGCTGGTGAACATGCCCAAAGATGTGCAGAAAACAGATTCTAGAATAAGTCCTTCTGTGGGCTTATTCCTAGTCAGCATCCTTGCAGGTCTTTTTTTTTAATAGGTATATGGGTATAGCCCAAATTCAGACATGTTGATTAGAGTATCTCTTTCCATGTTCAATAATACCCTTCAAGACACAAGAAGTATTTTACACTCGTTTTCCTTTCTCATTCTTAGTTGTTCAAATATCAAGCATCTTGATTAATCTACTCTTCAGGGCTATCATACCCAGCACTGAATAAAATGAAATCTAAGCTCTTTTCTTAGACCACTAGCATTTCTTTTCTTCTAACAGTCCTTTCATGTCTTAGGGTTTCTATGAAGGGGGGGGAAAAATGGTCATGCTACAATGGTCCTAACATCTTTGAAGCCTAGAAAAAGCCTAGGATTGCCCACTCCATTATCAGTCCCAACTAAGATATTTTTTTCTGTTTGTAGTAGTAATCATAGATTATTTTAGATTGGTACTCACTGTTACACCATAATTTTACTAGGCTACTGAAAAGTTCAAAGTAGACTTGTCATTTTGGAACTAAAATTTCATTAATTCCCAGGTAATTTCTCTTACTATAGTACCTCTCTCTTCTTGGCTTTCTCTCCCTTTCTGTGAGCAAATCTCACTATTCTCATTATGAAAAATCTCAGCACACATTATGCCTGTTAGTGACATCATCCATGTTAAAGTTACGAAACTCAGCTGAAATTTCCAGACTCATGATCCAGAAACATTATGTTGCCAATTGGACTGTTCTGCATTATATGCTTCTAGTCTGGGATATTGCAGGAAGAGGTGAGAGATGCTTTATGTCACCACAGCAATCCTAACCAGCTTTAGAGCACCACTAACATTATTAACAACCTGTTATCATTCTTAAAACAAGGATAGTTAACACGATACAAAAGCATGAAAAATAAGGAAATATAAAATGTGAAGTGTAGTATGAATTTAAGTGTACAAAGAACGGTATAAGGTTAGATTCTTTATGAAACTGGATGCATCCTCAGTTAAAAGAACAAATCCTATTGAACCCTGCCAAACAATGCTTAAAAATATTGTATTGAAGCACAGTTCAGCTGGGTGATGACTACTTTTACATTTCACAGAACTTAGTGAACACCATTTAGTTTAGACCATGCTCTCAAGTAGTGTTTTGTTTTAGTGCTGAGCGTATTTAATACTGAGAGCCATCCAGTTCCCCCCCAAGAGGCTCAGACCCAAGCAATTTGGGAGCGGTGGTGTGCAGAAGCAGCTGTGGTGTTCTCACCCCCTGGGTTGCACTGAACATTGCCTGGTCACAGCAAGGATCAAGGGCTCTGTCTTTATTCTTTCAGTTCTACAAAACCACTTATTTTTGCAGTCAAGGGTGACTTTGCAGTAAATATATGTTCTGGGCAGAGAAAAGCAAAGAGTATGTTGGTGGCACAAACCACAAGGTGTTTTATTATTCTCCCTTAAACGTTGTTTTTAATCAGGTACAGTTGCTCCAGGGCTGTTTGACTTCTGCACGTGTTCCAGCTGTACAATAAGTTGTATTTGTGCAGTACTTCTGTGTTGGAAAGTTGACATTCAGATAGATGACTGCTCTCTAGATGTTTTTTTCCATTGAACTTATGAAACAAATTTTGAATGTAGTATGGTAAAGATTATTATGTTCTAAAATATGTATGCCAGTTTAAAATGAGATTTTCACCATTCTGACAGATTTGGATAGAAATGTTCCAACAGAGTAAGGCAAACCATGACTCTAAAAGCAACCTGAAATCAATAGCATGAAAGTGTTACATTGCCAAGAGATGATTTCTAGCTTTTGGAATCAAAGGCTTTAAAGTCCTTTTTAGTGAAGTGGCCATGCCAACAGTAAATTAGATATAGAGGTTAATGAGGGAGAGGCATTTACAGTATGTTGTATGAAAAATTATATTCAAATTTGCAAATTTTTGCACACACAGCACTGACTTTTGTACCCTATGTAGACACGATGAAGCACAGCAACAAAAGTCATCAGGATCTTAAAAATTTCTTTTTATCTTCCAGAGCTGAGCTGTTTTTGCAGATAGCGAAAATCAGAATTGTACCTATTCTAGGCTCTATTTTTTATATGCTTCATGTAGCAAATTGTTTATATTTATGAGCTGGTGAAGAAAAAAAGTTAAACTTAATTGGTGCCTAGACAAATACCAGTTTTCGGGTCACAGACAAATGCTCAGCAGAGTAATTTTTTTTTTTTATTTTAAGACAGTCAAAAAGTTTCTCTTCTGAGACCTATGATGCCTGCACTAAAAAGATGGACAATAAAATTGTCTAACAAAGTGCTGGGATGGTGAGAAAACTTAATAAACTGAGAAGCTCCCCAAAAGGAGCCTTTCAGAAAATTTGTGGTCTTACTAATAGAGCTAGGCAAATCCATCCCTTATTGTTGAAGTGAAATAGTGTTGCATAACCATAGTCTCAATAGAAGCATGGATAAAAGTGGGCTGTCTTGAACTTTAAAAGGGTGGAAAACTAAGACATGTTTATTCAATTTCTGAAAAGGAAACTAATTTTGGTTACTGAAGTTTGTAATTTAGGGATGTGAAGGATGCTGGGGCTGCTCTGCAGTTATTTATAAATTTTTCTGTTAATTTCAGTATTTCTGAATGCTTGTTGTAGTAATCCATTAGCTTCATTCAAAGCTAAGTAACTACATTTTAATCTTAATTAGTTGGTTGATACTGCTTGGGTTTTTTTTCCTCTTAAATGTATAGTGCTAGATTTTTAAGACAGTAGAAAGACCATATAAGCATGTTACCAGCAAGAACTGACTGTTCTTAGTTATCACTATACTAACAGAAAAGCTCTGTACAGACATGGCATTTTTTTTCAACCATATTGTTGCAAAAATCTCATGTCACTGAACAAAAAAGAAGTTGTAACAGCCATTTTTTATCTGTAGTTCCAAATCAGACTGAGTAAAAGTGTCCTTCCTTAGAAAAAGAAAAAAAAATTCTTTTTTAAATGTTCAAGATTATTATTGTGACAGAGATGATATATAATCTGATGATACTCTCACCTTGACTCCTTCACTCTGGTGTTTTTCAAGTTTTGAGAATTTTATCTTATGGACTTAAAATAGGACATGCTATAAGAACAGTTTTTACTGCCTTCTCTCCTTCAATTTTCTTAGCAGGCAGACACTTGATGGTGCCTGTCTTCTAATGGTTCAGAGAAGCAGAGCCTGAGTTGAAGAAAATGTCTTTAATTTTCTGGAGAGTCTTGGGCTGACTCCTGTAAGATTTCACAATTAATTTTCAATAGATTCTAAATATTTCATCATTTCTTTTAAAATCTCTATTTTATTCCCAGATCATCCTCTCAAGAGGATGATTACTTTATTATTTACTAAACTGACATGTGAATTGCTATAAATAAATCTCAATGTGTTTACAATGGGCTCTTGTTGACCATACACCACCTTTATAAATACCTAGATAAGCTTGAACAAAAATCCAGTAGTGTACCCAACCACCAGTACTCCTTTGAATCCAAATTGCATATGGATGCTCAGGGCACTTTTCTGGGCGCTGAGTATTTCACCTCTCCAGAGCTTCTCATTCTGGTGCAGGATTGTTGGGTCAGGAAACAGAAGACGAGGAAATTTGAGCCCACATATCTACTTGCAGTGAACAGCATTACTCTTTGTGCCTTGATGTTTCACTTTCATTTATGTTATTATTTCCACAAGCATCCAGGTTCTTGTTCACAGTTACCCTACAAGCCATAATCATCTCAGAAAGCTTTCGGAGCTCACATTCACTAAAACCTATAGAGAAGGACATCCTAAATTATAGCATCACATACTTTGACAGGGCCAATTTAGGTTGAGAGAATTGTTTTCTTGCTGGAGACATTTATTTTTGGCAAATTCTTTTAACAGAACTTAGATGAAGTTAGATTAACATTTTTTTTTCAGTTAAAATACTTTAAAAGATTCACAAAAGGAAACTGCACACACAATTAAGGTAAATACATTCTTGGTAGTTTCTGAAGATAATGTTAGCACAGATTTATGACAAGAAAATATTGATCTAGACAGAATGTAAGCAAGATGTAATCATACTGATTCAATTTAAAATCTTTTTCTCTGTACAAATGACAAAATCAAAACAATACTACTCATGGGAACTGGTGATCTTAATGACTCTTAGCTGGTTAACTATCTTCATTCTATTTAAAGATTAAATTATATACTTTTCTGTTAGAAACAGCAAATGGAGAAAAATATTTATTCTGAGAACTGTTAGTGTAGCCCCTCATTTACATGCTGTGTTACCTAATACTGCCTAGAAATACTGACTTCTGAAACTTGTCACTTCTTCCCAGAACTGACCCAAGTGTGAATCTGAAGATTGAATAAACGGGCTTTGCATTCCTGCATTGTTCTTCTTTGGGACAGCAAAACTGATTTTGTAGAGCCACTGCCAAAGCAGAAAAAAATGCAGGTTATTATAATAAAGATTGCTCATTATGCTAAATTCCTATTTACAGGTTAAATGGAACTCCTGTGTGGAGATCATTTTTTCTAGCAGAATTTTAAACTCCTCTAGACCTCTTTTACTTCCTCCTGCCTATTTTGGTGGAATCTTGCTGGACCACCACAGCAGGGTGTTTGTAGTGTTCCTCTTCTGGAAGTGGAGATGATACTCCTCATCTGCAGTAACTGTCCCTGAGGTGCTGCTCTTGCCTCCAGCTCTGAGTCACTGGGCCTGGGAAATTAAATGACTTTTCATAGAATCATGGAATCATTTAGGTTGGAAAAGACCTTTAAGATCATTGAGTCCAATCATTAACCCAGCACAGGCAAGACCACCACTAAACCATGTTGCTAAGCACCGCATCTATGCATCTTTTAAACACCTCCAGGGATGGTGACTCAACCACTGCCCTGGGTGAGCATACAGCCTATTACGGGAAAAAATGAATCTGACAAAACCCCTAGCCCTCCATGAAGTAAGTGTATCATGAGAAGGATGAGAAAAAGGGAAAACCCCCAAAGTTGTACAAGTAGCTGAGAACTCTTGAAACCCGCAGCTACTTCATGCCTGATTCTCTGAAATTGCAAGTATTTGGCAAAGAAGAACATCCAGGTAAGCAAGATGTTATTCTGAATTCTTATCAGTACTTCAGAGTTTTGTTTCGTTTAGGTTATAAGCATCCTGGGACTACAAGATTATAGAGCTATAAATTATTATCATAGCACCTCTGGAAATCCACTCTGTCGTTTTAACTATCACACAAGTGTCTGAAGTACCCAGCTGGGTACTCACTGTCCTGTTTTCTGTCGAGGAAGGAGGCAAATCCTCACTTTTGCACACCAACTGGGAGCCCTGGCAGCACCTAACTTCTACCGAGCTGTTACAGGGAACAAACCCCTGACGGCGCTTTGCGCCGCGCGATCACGGCTGCAGAGCACTTTTTGCGGCTTGTTCCCGCACTGCGTGTCTGCCGGGGAACGGAGCTGCAGAAGAAGAAAGTAGGGAAAGAAGGCAGGCAGCAGACGAGAAGAGGCGGTACTCCCCACCCCGTCTCCCCGCCGCCTCGCCAGCACCGCCCTCCCGGGGCGACCTTTCCCCTCGCGCCTCTCGCGACCAATTGGCGGCCTCGGTCCCGCCTGTTCCGCCGGCGTGTCCGCGTGCGTGGGGCCACTCGCGCCTCTTCCTCTCAGGCGGGGGCTGCGCAGCCAGGCTCTACCAGCTGAGGTGAGTGGAGCCCAACCTAATCCAACCTAGCCTAGCCTAGCCCAGCCCAGCCCAGCCCGGCCCCTGTCCCCACGTCCAGGCATCGTGCCGCTACGCCAAGGCTAGGAGAAGTCGGGGGGAATCGTTGAGGCCAGACTGAGAGGCTGCCGGGGCCTGGGAGCCGCCGCGCCTCTGGCTGGCGGCATGAGGCAGGGGCGGGTGTTTCTCCTCGGTCTTTTCGAGGCGGAGGCCCTGACTTGTCCGCCGCGCTCTGCCAGGAGGGGACGGAGTGGAGAGTGCGCGGCGGGACCTGGGGCTGTCGCGGGGCCTTCAACGTGACCTGCTGTGTGCTTTCAGATGCCCCCGAAAAAAGGAGGAGACGGGGTTAAATCGCACCCTATCATTGGAAGGTTTGGGACGTCCCTGAAGATCGGGATTGTCGGGCTGCCGAACGTTGGGTAGGTGGTCAGGGGAGCGCGGGGCTGGGGGCTGGCGGCGAGGCGGAGGAGCAGGCTAGGACCGCCCGCCAGGCCGAGACTCGTCGCTCTCCCCGACTTTGCTTCTGCTTCAGGTAGAGTGACGTGACACAGTTTCTGGATGAAGGTAGACGCCTGTGGATGCGGATACAATCTGAGGGATACAATCTGAGGGATACAATCTGAGGGATACAATCTGAGGGATACAATCTGAGTCTTTTTGCTCAGTGATAGCCCCGGCATCTTTGGCTTGAACCACTTAAAGGTGGAGCAACGTAAAACAGGTGGTGTGAGACTGATACATACAAGTCTAGACAAGATAATAGTGAAGTATTAAAACAAGAAGTCTTAGCAATTGCTGAGTTTTATAGAACGCTGTCTTTTACATTTCCTTACTTTCACTGCTGTGTATATGTAATGCACGTTTTTATGCAAACACATGCATATGTGTGTACAAATGCCTTTTTAAAATTTTTTTTTTTTTTTGAAGATTATGTGCACAAGAAGGGGTTAATGATACCTTAAGTGTCATTAGCAGTGAAGAGAACTTCCATTCCTGACATTTCTTAAGAGGTTCTGTAGTGAAAAAAGTTGTGTATGTTACAGTTTGGGAGAGAATGATGGAAGATGAATAGTTATTCTTAACACACTTCACATCTGTAGTTGTTATGACTCCACAAAAGAGCTATAGCTAGGGTGCTTAAAAAGCATGATGAATTACCAGGAAAATATCTGTGTGAAACTAGATATTAATTTGCATATCCTGTTTACCAAAAGAAGTTGTCAGCATTCTCAAACTTTAAATCTTAAAAAAAAATTAAAGAAAAAGTCTTTGAGCATGTCTTGGAAAGCCTAAGTACTGTTTTCTTGTCTTTGAATTATAGTTTATTTTCTAGGGTGTAGGTAAGTTGCACACCATAAAGGAATTAATTAAAAGTAACAATATATAACTTCAGTGGGGGAAAATAGCCATTGCAGCTTTGTTATGATGTAAATCTGAGGATGTTGGCCGTATGCAAGGCAGCTTTCAGATTTTTTTTTTTTTTTCTAGTGGCTGAGAAGTTAGGTGAAACTAAAAAACAGCTCAGAATATTTATGGTAGAAGATTCAGGAGTTAAGAACTTTTGCAACTCAAGAGTTCCTCTCCTTTGGTTTGATAAATGCCAACTAACAAAATAATCTGCTACTTGTTTTAATTGGAAATGTTCTTTTCTAATGATACTTAACAAGGATGAAAAATGTTTGGTAAGGTAGAAGTGTATCTTCATATGCACAAAAGATTGCTTGTTATTAGCTGATGTAGTTTGATTTCTATACCCCTTTTTATTCTCTTGATTCTTGACATTGCTTAGATACTGAAGTTGTGTAAATATGTAAATAAATCTGAAGAAACAATATAGTTGTGGAAAGAGCTGCTGAGTCTTGGCAAAACTAGCTCACTCAGAATAAATTTGAAGCATCTTTATCAGTTTCTCACTTTGTGCTCAAGGAAAATGAGTAGTGGCCAGAAGAGCTGTGTCTTGCTTTAAAATTTTTTTTGCTGACTGACATGTGCAATATAGTCACTTAGGGGAATTTTCAAGCACAGAGAAGAAAGGTAAACATTGGGTTTTAATGGGACACTCTGTATGCATATTTGAAAGTGTCTTGTACTAGAATCAGGGCAATGGTCACTGTTGTTGAAGTAAGGAGGAAGTTCAGTGTTGCTTTTAGGTTGGAATAAGATTTATTTCTGTCCAGCTCTTTTATATGCTTCTCATTTGAACTTCTTTAAGAACGTGTATATTTCATTTATAGGAAATCAACGTTTTTCAATGTGTTAACAAAGAGTCAAGCAGCAGCAGAGAATTTTCCTTTCTGTACTATTGATCCCAATGAGAGTCGAGTACCTGTGCCAGATGACAGATTTGACTTCCTGTGCCAGTATCACAAACCTCCAAGGTAACTCAAATTCTTAATAATTTTCTTCAGTTAAACGGCTGAAATAGTGTTACTGAACCCAAAGTTTTCATAGAAGTTTAATGCAACTGTCATGTCTTTAAGCTTTTACTGACATGTGTTTTAGAATGTGAAATTGTGAATGTACATGGATTATATCCCCCGTCCATGCTCCCATATAACCTTTGTGGCATGAAAATGAAAAAACTAGGAGCTAGTAGTCATTGCTTGGTACTGTTTGGTGCTTGTTATACCTGTCTTTGAATATAATGGCTCCTAGGTCACTTGGAGGATCTTCTGAAAAGATTTGGAAAATGAACAGTAGTGGACATACCTAGTGTGTCATGAGGTTGCTCATTTGTAACAGATTCACCCTGTGTTTTGTATCATTCAGAATATTTTATATGCTATAGGTAGCAAAAAATATCAACATATATGTCCTCAGCCTTTTCACAGTACGCTTTATGGGTAGCCTGTTTACCCCGACTCTTTCCTTTTTATAGGCTCTACTACTTGTTACCTGGTATATTCAGTGATAGTCTTACAATATGTGTCTTTGAATTGTTTCTTTATTCTGGGAGTGTATTAAATTTGTCACATCAATAGTTTTTGCTGTTGACCATTTCCGTAATCTACCCTATCTGTTCTGTGTGGGAACTGTGACTTGTTATTTTCAGTTTCCAGTTACTTGCAGAGGTATCTTGAATAAAGTGAGTGTACATAAAACACAGAGTGATTAGCATGCGTATCTGTGCTTTTGTTCAACACTTAGGCCTCAGTTTTAGAGCCAGATCACACCTGCAATTATTCACTGATCAGAAATCCATTTGTTATCTAAATTTTCATGTTCAAACAAGTTGCTTCCATCTTTAATTCCAGTGTGCTTTTTAAATACTGAAAAATACATTAAAATGGAGCTATTTGCTTAGGTGGATTCTTAAAACATGTTTTCTTGTTTTCCTGCTCTATCGAGTATTAAGCATGCTTACTACTAAAACTTTCTGGCTATTGATTGATCACTTTTAAGTTTTGACAACTTTGTTCTGAATTGTAGTGTGATTGCTACTTTAGCCATGTCAGTGATCTCTTTTTCTTCTCAATTAACTATGACTCGCTACATCTAAATTAGTAGTTGAAGTGACAAGAGAGATGATTACCTTTCCCCTCCTCCTTACAGGGAGTGCCAAGATTGTAAATACCTGTATGCATGTTCTCTGACTCCAGACTCATGCACACTCTCTTTTTGGGGTGGGAGCACCCTTAAACATTAATGAAAATAGTGTACGTTCTGATTCTGTGTTCAGTAAATATACTATATTCAATAATTAGCTGGATATAAATAATAAGTCAGCTTTTATTTGAATGGTATTTTGACTTTCATGGATTTTAAGTAAAAAATACTCTTAATGTGGGGATTAGTGGGTAGTTACAGCTCCTGAGTTCACTTAAGATGCTTATATGATTTTAGTATTTCATTGTAATAGTAATAAAGCAATGATAATTCAGTAACACAGGGGAGTGAGGTAACTTGGATTGTTTGTGCTTGTCTGTCCGAGACTAACTCAGGAAAAGGAGGCTATGGTTGTGAAGATACACAACTGAATTGTAATTTAAATTCCTTAATTTCTCATGTACAGTCTTGATTTTGTTCTTCATCTTTATGTAATACGTTCTGTTTTAATTTCATACTTGTTTGGATTAGTAGATGTAATCAATCTGCATGCAGAATGTTTTATAAACACTGAGTTCTATTTAAATTAGACTCTTGTCTAGCCTCAAGATTTTGTCTTTAAAGCATTCAGGTTTTTATTTCCCATATGTTACACTTAGTCATCACATAACTGCAGCTACTGTTAGGAGATGGGGAGAAATAAAAGTGAGGGGACTTTGTCTTAGCTAAAATAGTGTATGACAGACCAAATTTATCTTAGCCTTGATCCCTGCTGCAAGTGAGAGAAAGGGGAAGTGGGTCTGGGCCAGGCTGGCAGCTGCTGTCTGTCACACTGAGCAGAGATTGCTGCTGCTGTAGAGACAGACTCTATTGGTGAGAATATTGCTACTATGACTTTGTGGTCATCCTGCCATTGGAAGAAGAGTTAGGCTCTTCAGGTACTGTTTGTTGCTTGGAGACATTGCTATCTTCAAAAAAAAAACATCAGCTTGGATGTGACTCGTGTGCAGTTACTTGGTAGCCTGTGCTGAAAGCTGAGTGGTACTACTTAAGTGGTAATGTAAAAGCCTGTAAATGAAATGATATAGGCAACAATTTAGAGACTATTTTATGAAGGTAAATCTATACTTAATAGTATAAGGTAAGCTGTCAGAAGTTATGACCTGTGCTCTTTTCCTTTCTGCAGCAGTGGATGTATATGACTGCAATAAATAAGTTCAGTCATAACAGACTACACAGAAGGTGGGCTCCAAGAACTTCCAGTAAAAACTGCTATGTTGCTGCCAAATGAATTAGATGAACAAATTTCTGTGAACTTTAGTGTTACCATTTACTCACTTCCTGGTGTGAAAGAAGTTGTGTATATTAAAAAAAGACCTTACTATATGAAAAATAATTCTGAATGCTTGTTATTTTAAGGTCTGAGTATCTATTCTGTTGCTAACTTTATGTATTTAAACTACTTACTTGTTTGTTCTAAATTTTATGCAATATTCAGTGAAATAGAATTGTGTTGTTACGTTGTGCTAATGTAGCTTTTTCAGAAAGTAAAGACTTGGCTTTTTGTTTTGTTGTCCTTCTATCCCTGTTTCCCCAACATGAGTACTTTCAGGCAACATTTGACAGACTGATGAATGAATTAGTTACAGTTTAGTAATTGGAAAGAAAATATTTTCTTTGAACTGATTCACTTCAGCAGGAACTAAAGCAGAAAGGTATATTTCCCCCCCTCCTCGTTAATCTATGAATCTGTGAATGCAAGTAGCAGAAAATGAGATCTGCTAATCCTAAAATGGAAAAAAGATGTTCTTTATCTCAGCAGGTAGTTCCTGCCTTGAAAATTGAGACTTGGAAGCCAGAAACAGTTGATTGGTTAACTGCAGTTAATGTTTTAATGGGACATTTTTTTTGTTTAGAATTGATGGGTTTTGTACACAAGAACTGTGTAGCACACCTGAAGAACTTCTAGTAATTTAAAAGCTTTAATAAAGCTATTCTTATACATTTTTTTATTCTAAATTTTATTAAGATGTTGCTTAATCACCATAAGTGATTTGTGTCATAGCTCACAAATATCATGAAAGCCTCAGGGTATATACACCCACCAGGTTTACCCTGTATGGTTCTGTCTGTACCACTGCTGTAGGGTTCTGTGCCTGACCAGGAGATAGGTCTCAGTGGTCGTGTTTGATTTATGCCTCAAAATGATTTCGAGGGGGTGGAGGAAACTGCTACCTCTGCTGCTATTTTTTTTTTTATGTTGTGCCCCAAATAATCTCACTGTAATTGTTTGCATTTTTTTCTTCTTTACTTTAAGATATATGATTAACTAAAGGGAATATGTAGAAGCAACTTAAACCTAAACTATGTTTGAACTGTAAATAATTAAAACTGAGGGACTGTATTGGGTGGTACTAATCAATCTGTGTGAGAACATTAATAAAAAAATGATTTTAAAGTCTGTTTCTGCATCCTCCTCTGGTTAAAATCATGAGAGATTATAAGCAGGAATGATTAAAATGTAAGTAGTTTGGTTCATCCTTTCTCAAGTTATTAATTCCGTTCCTTGTTTGTTTGCACCTGTAAGCAGGTGTGTTGCCTTACGCGTGTACATTCTCAAAACACAATGCTTATTGCAGCAGCAGACATTTCTATTTAATGTAGACTGTTTTTAATCTATCTTGGATGTCCTTTTCAAACTTAAGTTTTAAAGCAATCCTTGTTATCTCACAGGAGGATATGTAAAGTGAAACTACACCTTTTCAGCTCTAGCACTGTTCAGTGTATTTCAGCATCTGTGTCCTTTTTGTCAGCAAATTGCTTTGGTTTATTTGTTGCATTATAGATTGTTAAAATTTATGCATTCAGATCTTTAGTGCTCAAGTGATGGTTACTGAACTAAATCTGAGTAACTTCCATTGTTGTCTAGGTCATGAAAGTCTGACGTAATATTATATAAAAGTAGGATAGCATACTCAGATACTTGATAAAGTTTAGAAGTCAAAATTATATAAGCAGTTGGTGAAAAGTACTACACAGAAACCAGAATAGCAGTGGGACTTTTGAATAACACCATGTGGAACTTGCTCTAGGTTTAAAAACAGCATTCATGTAAGTGATAACCATGTGTAATTTCATAGTGAAACACTAGTAA
The DNA here is from genome assembly GCA_013396975.1 of Bucco capensis. NCBI lineage: Eukaryota > Metazoa > Chordata > Aves > Piciformes > Bucconidae > Bucco > Bucco capensis. The sequence continues at coordinate 23,765 of VWZO01006772.1, read as the reverse complement.
TTTAGCTGAATGTAACTCTGGCGTATCAGCATCTGTAAGAGAATTCCATTTTTTATAGAAAAGAACTTGAAATTGGCAAGTATATCCTGTTGTTAATGTGCTACTTCCTTTGGTGTTACTGAGTTTGCCTGCTTTTTCAGTTAGTTCTGAGCCTGTGTGTAAATCAACTTGGCTGTGATGCTTGTTCTAGCATTGCAAATGAATAATTTACCAACAGTGAATGAAAGACCTTACGTAGTAGTGACTTGAGCCATCTTTTATGCCTGGTGGCACAAGGCAAAAATTAATTAATTGTGTTTTGTTGGTGTAGTAACTTACTGAATAGTTTGAGAATGCAAGCATTTGATATACATGGGACGCCGAGTATGTGCCTTAATCCACACTGAGTCTTTTGCCTTTTTATAATTCATGTAAGTGAAATTCCATTAGCAGATTTTTCACTTCTGATTCGTGTGCTATTATAGAATCATAGAATGGCCAGGTTGGAAGGGACCCTAAAGATCTAGTTCCAACCTCCTCGCACTGAGCAGGGATGCCAATCACTAGACCAGGTCACCCAGGGCCGCATCCAGCCTGGCCTTGAACACTGCCAGGGATGGGGCATCCACAACCTCACTAGGCAACCTGTTCCAGTGCCTAACCACTCTCTGGGTAAAGTACTTCCTCATAATCTCTAATCTAAATTTCCCCTCCTTCAGTTTATAACCATTGCCCCGTGTCCTATCACAATCTGACCGCTTAAAAAGTCTCTCCCCTTCTGTCTTATAATCCCCCTTTAGGTACTGGAAAGCTGCTATAAGATCCCCTGGAAGCCTTCTCTTTTCCAGGCTGAACAATCCCAACTGTCTCAGCCTGTCTTCATAGGGGAGGTTCTCCAGTCCTTTAATCATCTTTGTGGCCCTCCTCTGGACTTGTTCCAACAGGTCCACATCTTTTTTTTTTTTATGCTGAGGAGCCCAGAACTGGATGCAGTAGGTTGAAGTCTTGTTTGTCAGCACCATGGATAAAATGCTATTAATGAAATTGTTCTTGCACAGAAATTACCAGGGTTCATCTACAGCACCTGGTTCTTCAGAATCAGATTCCTTTAATTACCCTGTGAGATATTTTGCTTACTTTGGTCAAAATTGCTTGCAAGCTTGGCAGCAGAAGCTTCAATAGGGAGTAGAGTCTCCTGAAGAGGGAAGGATTGTGAACTATTCTGTTTGGAAATGAGCCAAAAAGTAGTAGTGGGTACAGACTAGCAGTTGAATGTTTTCGTAAGAAGTTGTCATAATATACAGATTCTTCTTATGTTGCTACTTTTACTTCAGGTCATCTGTGAACTCTTAATGGATGACTCCTACTTAAGTTATAGATTTTTTGGGGGGGGAAGGAAGAAGACTTTCCTTTTTGTAACGGATTTCAAATAACGGGGTTTAAAGGCAGAAGAGCCTGTGCTGGAACCAGGAGATGAGTAGTACTTTGGCTTTATCAAAGAGAAAAGGGAAGCTGGACCCTAATACTGAAGAATATGACATCTTCGGTATGTGGAGCCTAGGATCTGGTAGAGTTTGAGTTGAGAGAAATTTCTTGAACTATTCAAGAAATCAAGAAAAAGTGAGTATGTCTTGAAATTTAGGAACCAAGGTTACTCGAAGATTACTGCATTTTGAACTTAGTTGAAGCTGTCATGTAGATTTCCAGGGTCTCTTGGTGGATGTGAGATTGTGGATTGTGGTAAACTGTAGTAAATGCTGAAGAGAAATTACTGGTTTATTGTTTTCATTGGAGAAGAGAGATTGTGGAAACCTAGAAGAAAAAAAACAGGGAAAGAAACAGTATTTTGGTTATGATGTTTCAATCTAAGTCAAAGCTTCAGATATATGCAAGGTTTTGCAACTAAAGAATTACTTGTGAAAACAAGAGAAATAAATGTATGCATCTTCCCTTCAAATTTTGGGGGGGGCATAACAAATTGCAGATGCTGTAAATAATGTGCATTTTAAAAGAAAAAAGGCAACTGGCTGCATTGTACTGTGCAGTAGTATACTGAACAGGTCAGGTAAAGAAACTCCTGTTGCCTGTCTAAATAACTGTTTTGGACAGAGATTTGTAACAAGTTGGTGAGAAATAGGCCCCTTCCCCTTCAAGATGCATAACCCTATGGATGCATAAGTCTTTTATTCCTGAATAAATAGTACTTTCTTTGGCAAAGTGAATCTTGTGCTCTTTGTTGTACATTAGCTTGTACGTTGAAGGTAGTAAGTAACACAAACCCGGTGTTGCTGTATTTCCAAGAGAGGTAAAAAAACATTGCTCAAGGATTATACCTGGTCTTAAAATGTAGAGAGAGTTCTGGATTTGGTAATCTGTTTTATATTATAAATGCCTGTGACATGCTTTATGGTAGATTGGTGTTGCAGTGATTTGTACAAATGATCAGTTGGTGCCACCTGTTCCTGATGATCATTTGAGGCTCAGTGACATTATGCTAATGCAGACTAACGAATCTTAAGAAATGGAAATTAATTATGTTTAGAGGAAGGAAGGAAAAAAAAAGAACAATCCAGTTAAGTCATCTACACTTAAAAGAACTGAAACACTTGATGTATTGTACTTTTTCTTCATTCTTAGCAGTATTTTCTGTTTATTTTGTTTTATAATGTTTACTCTTTGCCCCTGAGAGCATAGGTAAGTGTGACTAGTATGTACCTATTTCTGCCTTTCCCTGTATTCATCTTTCTGTGATGAAATATTTAGGCTTAGGAAGAGGGATACCAAGAATGGAGATGTTTTTATTTTGCCTGGAATGTAAGCTTTATGGTAGGTGAGGTGAAGGTGAGAAAACATCCTGGAAACCCAGATACTTGTCTTAAAAGGTCTCTTGCTTGTATTAGTCAACTGTGAAATAAACGTGTTGGGTTTTCCTCTCCATTGTCCAGCAAATGAGGTTGATTCTGGTGATGGAGTGGTTCATCTGCATGTGAAGAGGACTGTCTTGCTCCAAGGAGGCATCTTTGTAGTGAAAGTGTGAATTCTTCTGTTGGCTGGCCAGGAAGTTAATCCTACCAGAGTGATGAGAGGGGGGCATAGAAGGGGAACATTTTTAACACCACCTTTGTTTTTCTTAAAAGACAGTTTAAAATTACAATGGAGAAGTTCTTTAAAGAGTGGCATTTTTCTACCTTGCTGTTGACTTAGTTATGTGTCAAAAAGCAAAGAATGATAACAACTCTGACTGGGAAGTTGCTGGTGTTTCTTCTGAGGTATGTATTAGCTCTATCAGGCAAGTGGAGTTACTGAGTAAGGCATTAGAGTTAGTGGTTTCTATCTTCTAAATAAGTGTTAAACTTAAGGATTTGCTGTTTCTTTTTGAGTTTGTGTACTGGTAGCTAACAAAAAAAAGATACTTTGCTAAGACCATAGAGGGGCAAAAATGTGACGTTTTCAAAGTTTGCTTACTTCAGAATGTATTTATATTCATGTTCTTTCTACTGCGTTCAGCAGCATCAACTTGCAGTATGCAACATCTGCCTTCCAAGGATAGGCCCTTCTTTTCATGGGCCTAGTGAAGTTTAAAGCTAAGAGTGAATATATTGTGTACTTGAATTTATGTAACTTGTGCAGTTGTAAATATTTTCTTGTGCATGTTTTTAAACTCACCCTTCTGGGTAGTGTGTCCTATTCAAGCTAGTTTTTAAGTGCATCACAAAGGTATTAATGACATGACGTGTAATTTGGTTTCTAATTAATTGCACCTGATAGGTTTAGTAACAATTTGAACTTCACCTTTTTAAAGAAAAAGGTGAAAATCTGGTTTTGTTCAGATCTTGTGTTGTGAAATTAGGTTACTTCAAAGAAATAATTCTTGTCAGGGAGTTTTGGATGAAGATTGAAAACAAAAACAGGGTAAGATCTTTTACTTTTAGGTTACTACACTTCCAGAGATATTGATATTGTATACTAAGACAGGCTCTAATGGACTATCTTTTACCTGATTACGGAGTTCATTTCAAGTGAGGCACCGCATCTGCTTATATTAAAATGTGTTTTATTTGCAGTCAAATGGAAATGGGATAGCAATTAAAAAAATAAGTTGTAAAATTGTTTTATTCTACCTAAGCCCCATTGCTCTGAGCAGAGACAATGATCCATAGGTTTCCATAACTACAGCTTTTTCTGTCTAGGCCATAGCTGCCATACCAGACATCAGGATAAGAAGATAAGGGTGGTATTCTCATGCTAGTGGAGTTTTGTACTGTTACAGATTTGACAGCAGTCATGATGTCAAATATTTCAATATTTGAAAAACCAAATCTATTTATCAGCAAGCTGTCATGCTAATAAAAACAAAGCTCAGTTTGGGCTGTGGACAATAAAGACTTCAGAAGTGTAATGCTATTCAGAGCATGTTTCTGTATAGGGTTGGCTGGGAGGTCACTGGCTAGGTCATCCCTAGCACTCATTCACACCTATGTGATTGCTTCCATCTGTGAGCATCACTGCAATGGTTCTTCACTGGAAAAGACACGTTAAGGTAGACCACAGAATTTATTTTTAGGTTTGAATCTCATGTTGAAGGACACTTGCCATAAAAGAAAGCTCTTCCCTGCTTTACAAACTGGCACTGTATGCTTATGCAGACTTCATAGTGTAAGTCACACCCTTCTCACAGTTGTTGTTAAAGCTATGGATTTGGGTATTTTCCATTATACTTAAAATCACTAAAATATTGAACTGTTATATCAATCTTAGCATAGTCCTAATGACATATAATGATGATAATTAAAGTTTTTGATGGAAATTACGTACTGCTCTGGTTATTTATTTTGAAGCCATCAAGTTGGAGATCTTGATGCCTGTTGTGTGTGGGTTTCTGATCTTCTGCAAGTGAGGAATTTGCACAGTGCTTTTCAGCATGGTTATGTCTGCCACTGTTTATGATGGTGGTGTTCATTTGCATAGACCAGATAAAAGTGCTTTTAGTCAATGCAAAGTTTAAATGTTGGTGGTTTTTTTTTCTGACTCAGCTGGGTTTTGAGAAATAATTTGGTTTAGAATATACTTGAACAGCCCATTGGGTTCAAGTTTTAAAGTGGTTTAAAACAACTTGAGAACCTTTTACAGACTTGCAGTTTATAAATTGCCATATGCATTTCCCCTAACTCCTAAAAGCTTTTTTGGTTTTTTTTGTAAGCTCATTTGAACTTCATGTCTCTTCTGTTTTTGCTATATAAAAGGTCCTGTGGACATGTCTCCTAGCTCATTGCTGTTAACTCTGTGGTGGAAAACATCATAGCTGTTTACATTAAAATACCAGCTTCATCTTAACTTGTTTTCTGCATTCTATGAAATTTTTTGTGTAACCATGATCAATGCTAGTTTTAGTCATCACTGTATTACAAAAAAAATGCCCTTGTCTTCTGAGAAAGTTGCTTACCTTACTGAACTAAATGATAACCTTAGAGGTGTGCGATTGCAGAGTGCAATGGTTATTTATATGTGCTATTCCTTTGGTACTATGAAAACTGCTTGTTAAGAGATGACTGACTTCATGCATCAGTGTTGCAGGCCTGGCTGATTATTCATAGAATTGTCACTAGGATTCCACATTTAAACTAGTTTCCTTTATTTTACATGAAAAATGACAGAGAAATTTGAGAATGTTTGATGTTTCACATTGGAGGAGGGAATCTTGTCTTTTATATATTGCACATTAAATAAGGAAGAAAGCTACTGTCGTGTAACTTGTTCTAGAAAAAAGAAATGTCAAATGTTCATGTTCTGAATTTATATCTGTGCCAAAATTTTTGGCAAATATGCTTCAGTAATGAAACTTAACTTCTATATTTCAGCAAAATTCCAGCCTTTCTGAATGTGGTGGATATTGCTGGCCTTGTGAAAGGAGCCCACACTGGCCAAGGCTTAGGAAATTCCTTCTTGTCTCATATTAACGCCTGTGATGGGATCTTTCATCTGATGCGTATGTAAACATTTCTATGTTCTTTCTGTACTTTTAAGGAACATCATTGTTGTACTCAAATTAAGAACTGTTGAGCAAATATCCATTACAATTTTTACTTCTACTGTTCATTTCAAAGTTATCAGTTTTTCGGTTTTTCCAACCAGGAAAATCCCTATTCTCTGTCTGAGTTTCTTCATTGGCATTGTGCTGAAGACTTAAAAAGGAACGGGGTTTTTGAAAGTCTGCAGTGCTGCCTTGTTGTTTTCTTTTGCCAGCAGTGCATAGCAGCTGATTTGTTTAGTTTTATAAAGGAAAAGGAATGGAATGTGATAATAAAAGGTGGAAATGGAAGCAGAAAATTAAAATATGGAGTTAGTAGCAGACTGCAGTTCTGTTCTGCCCAGGGCAAGCCTCACTTCTTTCCTTTTCTTGATTTCTGTGTGACCTAAAGTCTTGAATATGCCTCCTGCCGCACATCTCTGTAAATTCTGAACATGTCTGAACAAAGGGCTTTGATTCTCTTTCATCACCTATTACCACAATACAGAACAGGCCTTTAGAGTCAAATTAACAGCACTTACAAACTTAGCACTTTAAAGCTTGTTGAAAGTATTATGTTGGTATGCAATATGCTTTTGAGTGTTGAAAAAGGCTTCCGATCTGAGAAGATTAAACTTAATAATGCTTGTGCAAAGTTGAGGAGACTGGAGGCTTTTGTTACTGTCTTTTGGTTGGCTGTTGTTATACAGTGAGTGATGAAACAATAGAACAAAATAAACAGAAAGCATAGAAATACTTCTTATTTGGTGATTGGAGTAAAGTTCTTCTGTGGACAGGGGGTTTCTTAAACAAAAACCGAAGGCATGGAATATTACTATCTTACAGTACTGATACAGATGCTTAGAACTCTTGTTCCCTTGAGCTTGTTTTTTCAAGTATAGTTATACAGACCAATGAACTGATGTGCCTCGACAGTCTGCATGCTTGGTAAATAGGTAAGTTGCTATGTCAGTCAAATGCAATTTATTATGCATCAGGAATACCTAGACACTGTTGTAGTGTAGAGTGCTTGTACTGGGTTTTCAATCAAGGGAGACAAACTTTTTTGGGAAAGGTATTGTGTTCTTAGGCTTATTCTGTAGAAAACCAGAACATGCTTTTGGGAACCTTGCCTTTTTTAAGTTTGATACCTGAAAGCCATGTATAACTGCTTGTGCATGTGTGGAGCATTATTTCTTCTTTGAAAACGTGGCCTTATTTATGTTTTGTATCTAGTACTACTATTTTTCTGTTGAAGTCATTTGACACATTTTCAGTAGAGTAGAGAACTAAGGGCTACTGATTTTTAACTAAGCACTTAGTTTTAAATAGTATTAAGGCGTTTTGAAAAGGTGAGGCCAGATCCTTACTCTGGGTAGAGTGAAGTAAGTCTTTTGAACTTGTGCATCATTTTAAGAACTACTTTGATATGTGAAGGCTGTACTGATATATCAGTGTATTTTAAGTATTTATAACTATCCAAGAACTACATTTCTATCCCTAGAAAAAAGAAGGGATTAGTTCCCCAAATCCATTGCTATCCTGGGATTGTAATTACTGTTTTACCTGGTGTCGATTGAGAACAAGTGATGAACTCTTTATACTTGCTGTGTTTTGATACTTGCGTCATAAATGCTTTTTAAGGAACAGATTGATATGATAGCCAGTGGAGAAGATGCTTTTTAATCTGTGTGTTGAATAATCCTAAGAATTTGTTTCTGGCAGTTATTTTAAGGGTGAGCACCATTGTGTTGTATATTTTTCTTTGGAGACTGAAAGAGGAATGAGACTTTTGTTGTGTGCTTTTAAACCATGTGAATAGTTTTTGTTAACATCTACTCTTGCATTTACTTGGTATGTTTCAGGTTATTTCAAGGATTCTGAAATGTAGTGGTTGTAAAATGTTTGTTGCTTTTTGATGAAGTAGAAATTCTGTATGTTGATTCCCAATAAACACAAAGATCTTTAAAAATACTATTTAGGGATAATAATAATAAACTAATGCAAAATTTTGTGGTTGATATGTAAAACTACTTTTTTTTTCCCCTTCAAAGTGCATATTAGTTCTGTTTTCCCCACAGTAATATATAAATGAAGATCTGGCACTAAAAGCTAGTAATAGCCTTCTAGTAAATTAAAAACAAATCTATAGGTTATAGAGCACAAATTCTAGTTAAAACCTATAATTTACTGAAGTTTTCAACATACTGGCAACTTATAAAAATGTATAAACCTTTCTTATATACTGTAACATTTTTACACCTACCCATCTGTCAAAATCATTTCCAATCTGAAAATCCCTTTTTATGACTCTGGCATATCTGGAGTTTGCACAGTTTCTATCAGATTATAGAAACTACCTAAACTGGTTTTGTAAATTCTTAAACTTTCCAAGTCCCAAGAAGGTGAAGGCTCTTTGTTGTGCTTTACCAGGGTTTGGCCCAAGTTCTTAATGGGCTGTGTGTCTTCAGGAACCAGTGCATTGAGACTGGCTGTCAGTTTTTGGCTTGGCAAATAGGCACAGAATCTCTGCAGCTGTGTGCAAGCTGACTTAAAAGGAACCTAAACAGGTTGCTCTTATTAAAGGTAATAGGCAGTGGACTGGAAGGTGAGGCTTTGTATGCCAGCAAGCTGGAAAGGAAATGTTGGTAAAGATGAAGAGGAGAATGACAAAATATCCTTAAGATAAGATAAACTAGGAAGTGATCTGGGGACCATGGTTTTTCAAAGCAAGAAAAGTTCAGTGTTTTGCTAAGGTTTTCTGTCAATCTGGAGCAATTTTTCACCTTTGGACACTGAAACTGTCGCTCCCTGTCTTTAGGCCGTTGTAATGTGCGCTACTGCTGCCCATGTTAATGTCTAGCATGTGAAGCAGAACCTTTTGGACAATTGGCCTTTTGTTATTTCTGGATGTGAGGCAGAAAGTCAGAAGCAGGCCATTGTGAGGTTTGTGCTGCACACTTTAAGGTCTTGAAGAAAGCCTTGTTAGGCTTTGACTTCGCTTGGTTCAGCTGGCATTTTTGCGAAAAGCGGTTTGAGAATTAACTTAAGTTGTATAAATTAAGCAAGGAAGTGGTTAGCTAGGAATGGAGACCGTTGTTGAGTACAATGAGCCAAACTTTGGGTATCTCACTGAAGGTATTTTTTAGTCCTAAATTAAAGGTTTTGATCCTGTTTTCTTTTTTTGTTAGGAATGTGTGAAATTGTGTTTTCTTTAGTGCAGGAGCTTAGTTGGTTTTTTGTTGCTTTTTTTTTTTTTTAAGCTGCTGCAGCAGAATTCACTGTTGCTACCTCTTTGTATTATGAGATGGTTTTTGAAGAAGATTGTGCCTATAAGTTAATCCACCACAGGGCACATAGGTGAGCTGCAGTTGTAGTACTCTCAAAAGTAATTATGTTTCTGTTGAAACTGGAAGTTGTGTGTGGTGTTTACCTAGACTGGTTTTATTTTTTGCATGGCATAAAGCTGAGAAGAAATGAGGTTTATTTCTGTTTGGCTAATTCTCTACTTTACTTAATTCGTTTGAAACAGGGAAGTATGCCCCCCCCCTGAAATGGTTATAATGGTTATGGATTTTCAGCCTTCAGATTTCCATGTCCTAGATAAATGATCGATTTCCTTAGAGACAATATTTGTTAAATCAATGAAAACCTTGGTTTTATGTCTAAGGTATATTTTAATATATCTGAAGAAATAGCAATGTGTGTGAAAACAGGACATGGTAGGCTAATAGGACAAGTAAAAGAGGAGATAAGTTTGTGTTGAGCATTACTGTATTTTTGTACATGATTAGTAGCAGTATGAAGTAGATTCTTTTAGCTCAGCAAACAAGGTGAACAAGCTTTCCTACACAGAATAGAGAAATACATCCTGGGATTTTGATACTTTCTATTTTTTTTTTTTTAATTAAAGTGCACAAACTGAAAATGAATTACTGGTGTTTAAAATAAACTATCTGATCTCAATACACTTTAAACAAAATCGGTGGTTATCTCAGCTTCTTAGGGGTAGAGGTATATTTTATTTTTGGCTGGATCCAATTCTGAAAACCTCAAATGGATATTCTTGCTTACTTACTGGCTAAGTGAATGGAGAATTTAATTTTAAAACTGTTTCATGTCCTAGGTAGTGGCATCTACAGCACTAGTATCATAGTAAGCTGACAGATCCTTTAAAGTAGTTATAGCTTTGTTCACCTTGCAAGTTTCATTGTTTAATTTGAAACATTTCTGACAGTTCTGTTTTCCATGTTTCAGGTGTATTGTGGTTTTAACTGAAGCAACAATGTTTTCATGGTGGCAGAAGGCAGGCTGTTTGAAGATTGTAATAGTGTTTCTTCTCAAGTTGCATGGCTTTAATCACCTTTCAACTTTTATGGCAGATCAGTCACAAGTACTTGTAGAAAATTTTCTTTGTACAGTGGACTAATAATAGTAACCTTGTAAATTTACAAATAACGCGTCAGTGAAGAAAATGGTTGGTGTCTCTATTTAGTCCGTGATACAGCTCTGTCAAGTTTTTGAATCTACTGGATGTTAAACAGCCAGAGCTCTTAATGTTTTTGAGTATCTTTTCACTGATGTCCTGCAGTCCTAGTTTTCTAGAAAATATGTTCCACATTATTCTCTTATTTTTAGTTTCTTTAATGAAATCCAGTCTGATTCTTCAAAGTTACAGAAATTGGAAGGAAATTTGTCGGCAAAAGTACTTGCTATCAAATGCTCCTTTTTAATAAATAGAAAACCTTAGGGTTTGATGCCTAATGTTTGAAGTAAGGCAGGTAACATTGGCTTTTGTGAAAGAACTTGAGCTCACTGACATGCCATTGCCAGTTCTTCTGGTCCTGCAAGAGGGTTGTGTGAGCTGCCTGTTGGGACACAGTGCTGGGGGAGTGCAGGCAGGTGGGGGTGGGGAGCTCCTGCTTTGCTCCTCTGCCTGGAAATGCTCTGACTTCAGAACAGAGGAGCTGAGCTGTAGCTGCCTTTTAGGGGCAGGTTGAAGAATTTGGTAACTGATAATCCATGAAATTTTGTTCTTTGTGACAAGAGTGAAAGAACCATGAAACTGGGTAAACATCTCCTGTGGTCTTAGGGAAGTGACTGGTGTGACCAATGTGAATTAGTTCCTGAAAAAGCCTTAATTGCTTTTACTCCAGTTTTCTGTCTGTTGTAACTGGAAATGTTTATTGCACTCCCTCTTCGGTCTCCTTTAGGGTTTTGGATAACTTTGAAACCGATTTGCCATCATTGAAAACTTGGATAGATATGAATCATGTGAGCTGAGTTTAGTTTACTCTTGTTTGAATATTGTCAAACTCAGTTTTGTTTATCTCAAAGATTTTTACTTGGCATTTAAAAATTGGCTTGGCTTTATTTTTTATGTTATGAGGGTTATTGGGAACTCACAGTAATACTGCCAAATTTACGTGATTTGCATGTGAAAATCAGTGGTGATAACAAAGTTATTTAACTGAATAAAATGCGTCCTCTGTTCTGACTTCAATTGTTTTACTTTCTATAAAACTGCCTGTATTTTCTGTATAAAGATGCTAATTCTTCAGCTTTTATATACTTGAGCTATAATGCATTCGCCCCTCATGTTCTGTAAGAGGAAATCATACCTTCTGATTGCTGCTCCTGGACTGCTACAGAGAGTTGGCATATGATGATATTACTTAGCCACACTCCACTGCACTAGCATTTCAGTGAACAAACTATGAGTTGCATCTCATTCCTTCAGCATGTGTATTCTATGTATTTGGAATTGTAGTGACTCTGTTTATGCAGCTGTAGCTTGGCTGTGTCACTTCTAGTATCTGAAGCTGTTTTTTCATCTTTATAAAGTGTCAGAATTCACCTTTAAATGATGTAAGTGTATCTGACTTACAAAATTTTATCTTCACCAAATTTTGATTCTGTTTTTTAAAGATGTGTTGGTTTGGGTTTATATTACTAAACATAATTGCCACCTGTTGAAAAGGTTAGGAGTCCTTATTTACAAACCCTTCACTGCTACGCTACTGAAGTTTGAAAGTTGTTTGTGCATATTAACCTTGTTAGCATTACACAGTCAAGTTATATTTCTGTATGCTATTGAGTAGATAATAATTCTTACTGAGAATTTATCTTCCGTTTTTGTTAGAGTAACTAATGTGCAATGAAATACTTGGAGTAGTTCACAGTTTAGCTAAATGTTCAGTTAGCTTCTCCGTATTAAAACTGGAAATTGTGAAAGCTTTCAAACTGAAGTGGCAGTTGCAACTGTGTGAAATATTTAATCGTATTAACCTAATGCTTGGGTGGTGTGGGGGTTAATTTTATTTGTTGTTTTGCTTGTAAAATATTGTAAAGTGTTTTGATTCTGGGTACAGTTTTGCATAGGAGATTTTTTTGATCACAAAGTTGTGAAAAGGGCATTTCTCTACTATTTGCAGCAAAATCATCAGCAGAATTGAAATACTTTTTATTAGCAGAACTATTTACGTTACAATTTGAGTATATCAGATCACAAAAAAACCCCACCTCAGGTAGTTCTTCTTAGGCCAGGTGTTATTTATCTTTGAATTTTACCTCTCAGCATTCAGACACTAAGGTGGGCTTGCAATGGAAGTGAGGCTAATAAAGATATTTCCAGAAATGCATATACATTTGCTTATTAGTTTTTCTTCATATAAGGAGAAAATGCTTTTGTTGCAATAGAGGAGGAATTTTTAGGGGCTGCTTAGCTTTATACTACTTCAGACCTTTTGTTTGCATAGATAATACAAGCAGAAGAAGCAAAGTGCTAGATTTCTCCTCTCCTTACAGCACTTTTGTATGTGCAAGCAGAAACAGTGCACATGAAAACGACCACTAGTTGAACCTAATCAGGCCTTTGCAAGCCTCTTTATACTGTACCACATTCTGTGTGGTAATGAACAAGACTGGGGAAAGTGCCTGCTGAAAATAGATGAAGTTCTAAAGCAAATAACAAAGTATTGAGGAATTTCGTATGCATACAGGTCTTCCCTTTTAAAATATTTTAAATAACATGAAGCAGACAAAACAAAGCACATTTGAATAAAGCTGCTTTTTGGGGGGGGAGGTGGGGCGCAGAAGTCAGTTTGAGGCAAAAAAACCCCCAACTCACAAAATGCCCAATAAAAAAACAATTGGAAGAGGCAATGAGTCATGGAAGACTGATTTCCAAGAAGTACTGACTTGACAAAAGACTTGTTGCAGGGAAACACACGCAGTCATGAGTGTCATGTACTAGCCCTAAGCCATCTGAAGAACAGAAAAGAACCTCGGATGTGTTTTGGGTAGTAGGACATTATTGACTAAGATATTGGTAGTGGAACTGAATAATGAGGATGGGATTTTGTGAATCTTCCAGTGTGTCGCTTCAGCTAGTGTTATCACTGAACCTAAACCTGTGAGAGGGAGATGTTTTGTACACCCACATCTTATTCACCTGTTCTGTGCCAGTGCAGGCTCAACTAGCTTAATTTGGTCAGCTGTGGAAAACTTCGAATTAGGTTTTTCACTTAGGCAAAAAAGATTAATACAGGAAGGACAATAACATCTTTAGCCAAACTATTGCAGAAGAATTTTGCAAGACCTCTTTGCTACTTGAGCAAAATATTAGTATATCTGAGATACATGAAGTCACTTTGTAAAATAGGAGATAAGGATGATTTTATTGCTGGTGTTTCTTTCCTTGTAGTGTGCGTGTATGAACAAAACTTACAGGTTTGTGCCACAAAAATGTTTGCAGTATGCTGTTTGCAGCTTTGTCTCCCACAGAGGAATGAATTTGTTTTCCTGGGCACGTGGATGCAGATTGTGGAAAAGGTGCTTGAAAATTGTCAGCACTCCAGTGAGTTAGCCTTTGTCTTTATTGAACAGTAAATGACATTGCCAGGCTGAGTGAAAGTGATACCTGGGCTTTAATCTGTATTCCTCTAAGGTGGGTAACTACGGTTTAAAGCACAAATAAATTCAGATAATGGACTTTCTTCTTGGACTTGACATGAGTTATTCTAAGAGCTGAATAAGCCTTCCCAAATACACGAATATGAGGAGCAAAAATTTATACATGGCAGAGTGGTATCATTTTAATATTTGATGATAAAATAAATGTCTTTCAAGGATATACTTCAGTGAGTAAAATGAGAGCTCTGAATGTTCTAAATTTTTTTGTTACTAATCAAAAACTCAGAAGTTTATTTTACTTTGAGGTTGCCTCTGGATGTCACAAATTTTGATTGTACGGTAAATAGGGACTTTCTTTTCAGTCTCATATATTATAAAATCTAATTTTTGTTAATTACCTAGGCTTATTGAGAAGGAAAATTATTGTTTTTAGACTCTTCCCTAGCTCTTATTGTACTTTCATAATGCTAGTATTGTAAGTCCTATGCTAGTTGAAGTTACAGGGGATTTTGGAGAACACTTTGTCATTCATCTTTAGCCTAATATCCTGTGTCTCTCTATGTCAAATTTCTTTTTCTTATCAGAACAGATGAAAACATAAAAATGTCTTATCTAAAGGCTACCACCCTTGCTAGAGTAGCAACATCTAATACCATTCTATTTATAGATGGAACTTGTTAAGTTTCCTCAGCAGGGACTTAAAGCTATGACCTCGTAGGCCAGAAACAGGAGAGCTACCTACTGAGCTACAAGGGCAATCTCTCAATTCTAAAGAATACATAGAAAATTTCTAATATACTGTACTGTGAGTCATAAAGTACTTGACCAGTAAATCTCCCCCTCCCCTGAGAATAAAGACTAGGCAGATTTTCTTTACGAGTCATTGCTATTATTTGACCTACTACTACTTTTATTATAGTTCTGTGTTGTATGGCACTGTATGATTGCTACTTAGGCAGTACAGATGAGACTTAGTTTTTGTAATGCAGTACTTTAAAGAAATTATCAACATGTGATAGTGTTAGAGGGTATTCAAGTGACCATTTTTGAAACGTTTACTTGTTTGAATGGATGTCTTTCTGATGATGTAGGGTATCTTGGCTTTAAGACAATGATAGTTTTATAAGTAATTTCTTCTTTGCTGTGCCATGGACTTTCTTGAAAGCTTGAAGGGGAAAATACTGCAGAATTGGTATTGGGTTTTTTCTTTTTGGTTGTAATATGAAATATGAAAGCCTGTTTTCCTTTGACGGAAGGCCACCTCAGAAAAGGGAGAATCAACATTTCTTTTCAAGAATTTGGGAACAGAAAAAGTTAAGTGGCTGGCTGTCAGAATCACTTATAATTAGCTGCAGTGATTGCATCAGAAAGGTGAGTGGTCTGTAGACTGAGAATATTATAGCTTCCCTTTTAGAAACCTGCTTTCTCAAGAGAGGGAGTTACAGATTTTATGATGGTTTTTAATGTTAAGTTTTAATGAAAACTTTGAAATAGGCTCTTAGAAGCACTTCTTTTTCCTAATTTATACATAGATGGCCATGCTTCCTAGTGCAGTTGAGGGCACGGACTGTGCTGGGTTTGGAAACAGCAGTGAGAGTTAACTATTGGTGGTCAGGGGCTCTTCATGATTGTGCCTCATTGCAACAGAACTGAGTATGGCTAGTATGTGTGTCAGTATCTAAGGAGCTGATTTAATTATTGCTGAGGTTGATGTGAAATTAGATGACATCATATTAAAATAGACAAGGAACACTTAGTGAAAGTGATTGTGGTGCATCATCTGTGGTAATGATAGCCTCCAGGTGAGGGGAACCAATACTTTGGCTCCTGTCAGAGGCACAAGTAGTATAGCTTTTAGTGCCTTGAGGCAAGAGATGTAGTTACTCTGAAGATTTTTCTCTTCCTCTCTCTAAATTGATACTGAAGTCTAAGAATTTTAAGCAAAAATTCAGGAATAACAGTAATCTAGTTGAAGAAGGGATAAATTTTATTTGAAGTGCTGATGAAGTGGTGAGTACTGTGAGTGCTCTTTTGTGCTGCCTTACTTTTATTAAAAACAACTTTGCCATGGGCTTGTGTTCAGTTTGTATTCCTAAAAGAAATGTGTGCACATCATTGGACATACGTTCTTTGTATTTATACTTATAGTAAGCTCTATGCTTACAAGTTATTTTGAATGTCTTAAGCTCTGCTAGATCTTCTGGCTCTCAGAATTTATGAATTAAGTTCTCCCTTATTGTCTGGAGTTCTTACATTGGTATTTCCATGGTGTACAAGTGTGATACTGCTGTATACTGAATAGTGGAGTAAATACTGCAAATGAAGACCAGTAGGAAGCTAGCTCTGGATTTCTTATTCTCGCTGTAAGTTACTTAGACAAACTAAACAAGCCTCCTAGCTTAGTTAAGATATGTAATCATAAGACTTAATTAAAATATAATTCCTTTGCTTCTGAGAGTCAAACAAATCTGTCTGGGGTCCTTGGGATCAGTTTAGAGTGCTTCCTTTTTCCTTGTCTGTAGGTCCCACAAGTACTTAAAAGTTGCTGGTGGCATTTACTGCACATTAGAAAGCCAAAGAGTGTATCTATCTGTATCGAAGGACCTGCTTTAGGAGTCACACCCAAGGAAAAGCTCTGTTCAGTAATCTAATTCAGATGCAGCCTTTTTGAGTTTACGGGATAGTTTAATAAACTGACAGAAAAAAACTTTGGTTCAGTTTTCTTTCAGAATTGTTCTTTACTGGAGCAATCCTATTTCCACAATGACCAAAATGCCACTTCTAGAAAAACAGGTGTCTGCCCCTTCCCGAGTCATATTTTGTGCATAGCTTGTGCACAGGATTAGTTTGTTTTTTGTAGCTGAAGCAGCCAACACTTTTTCTCATCTATATGAGAAAAACTCCTGCTGTTGGAAGGGTTGTAGAACCTTGTAGTAAAAGGGCCTTTGTTTTTTTAAAAGTAACCACAGTCTTTATCGCTGGGTTATTTTAAAAACAGGTAATTTCTCTAGTCAGATTTAACATGTAATCCAGCAAAGAGGGACCATTAAACTGATAGCGTAAGTTGAAAAAATATTTGTAAAAACACAGCCATAGGAAATACAGGAGGCAAATTGCATCCTTATTTTTTTACTTGCCTTTTTTTTCTTTCTTCCAAGTCTGCAAGGCTTAAAGATGTTTTCTTTCAAATCTTGCATGTTGTCTACTAGAGTCTGAGGAAAACTGACTTTTTGATGACTGTTATGTGTGTTGGTGATGTTAGTGACATGCAGAGTTTGGTTGCAGATGTGTCTGTATGCTGTTGTAATGGTAAAGTATTGATGTGGGAATCTGCTGACTTCTTTTGATGAGCCTTCAACAAAGATAGCTGGTATTTTTCCAGTATGCTTTCCAAAGCTTCTTTTTAATCCTGATGAGCTCAGCTTCACATTGGCTAAGGATGAAGTTTTGAGATTGAAGTTTTATTTTTCTGCTTGGGTTTATCACTTAACAACAGCATCTCAGCAGAAATTCTGATGGTTTGAGGTTTTTTGGTTTTTTTCCTGTTTGGAAGTCGTCACACTTGCATTTGCTACTCTGTTTTCTCACATATTTTTTAGTGTATTTCAGGATGTATTTTTATCCTGAAATTTCACACGAAAGAACAAAATTAGCATTGGGCTGGTTTTAAGTGCTGGATGCTTATGTCAGTAGTAGTTACTAGAAATGCTTTGAAAGCTGTTTTAATATTTAGTGCCAAGGGGTCTCTGTCTTCAAATGACATCCTGAATTCCCAGTGCCTGGAGGCAATTAACAAAATGCATTAATTTTCAACACAGCCGTTTGTTCATGTGGAATACCTCAGTAATGCTATTTTCAGTTATTATTTTGAGTTTTGCAGTTCAAGTGGGACTTCATTTATTGTTGCATACAATAGCAACAAGATTCTTGAGAACCTCAGTGTTTATCCTTAGACGGGGAATTAATTTTCTGAGTATTCAAGCCTGACATGTTTTATTTTTTTCTGTTAAAGTTAGTTTAAAAGGCTTGCTTTATAAAATCAAACAACACCCTTCTTTCTTCCTTCTCTCCCCAACACCCCTTCCACACTGTTGTGCAGGTTTTTCTCCAAGTAACAGTGATGGCAGATAAGCTTCTGTACCTCAAGTTTACTTTAGTAGTTAAACTTCTAAAATATACTTGAGCATAGGTTTGCATTTCAGTACTTACTGAGATAGCTGTTACTGAGATAAGAGTTCCTTGAGGCTTACTGAATATTTTCGTGCACCAGCCTTTGGTAGTTTGATGTGAAAATTGATGTCTCAAAACTAAATAGCACTAGGAATGGGAAGTCAAGTGTGTAAGAGAGTTGCAAAAGGGAGGAAATGTACAGCTAGAAGAATGTAGGCTACCTGGGGGATTGCTTGCTTTCAGAGAAAATACAGAAAGCAGAGGGAATCTGAAAGATAGACAGTGTAAAACTTAGTTGAGCTGCTCTGCACTGCTTTGAAGTGATGTAAAGCAGGATGATTAATCAGTACAATTGTGTGTGTGTGTACGTAGTGTACAAGAAAAAAAGTGATGTGTTACATTTTCTAGTTGTTAGGGAGGGTATGGTAAAATTGCCATACAGAAGGCAAAACTCTAATATCTTGGTATGTGCGTTTAATCTCGCCAAAATAGCAAGCACTGAAATGTTTTAATCATAAGCAGATGGTTATTTCATGGTTTTAATTACAAGGCAGAATATAAAAACTGCTTGGGTATTCTTTTTGCATTTTTTTCCTACTCAACCTATCTTCGAATTTTTTTTTAATGTAACTAAAATCAGTCAATACCACTCTTAAATTCCTAAAATCCAGTTTTAATCTGAATTATCTGTGTGTTTATGGTGTCTGTTTGTCTGGAAGTCTTTTGCACAGTAATGTAAGTGTGAAATATTATCCTGTCCTGTAGTGTAGACATTTTTTTATAACTCTGTGCGTAAGGAAAAGAAAACTGTTCATTTGTGTATTATTTAGGAAAAAAAAACCCAAACCCAACACAATGGGTTTCTGTAACATCACTCTTGGCCCAAAACTGTATCAAGCAACAACTGAAACACAGCATACTTTCAGTTAGTTTAAAGGCCTGAAAGTAAAATTTTCCTTCCCGCTTTACTACAATATTCAGTTATTGTTTGTGATGGATATAGAAAAGACAGCAAGAAAATATAATATTTCTTGTCTTAAATTGTTTTAATTTATGTCACAAGGTACTGTTAAATATTGAGTGCTTTGTGCGGTAACAAAGCATTGTAAGCAGAGCTCATCTCATGTCAGTGAGATCCAGAACCATACATCAGTTTCTGCTTTTATCAAAATAATGGATAATTTTCCCTGAGCCATAGTTCATCTTTGCAGTTAGTATGTTCAGCTTTTATTTGTAGGGGACTGTTTAGTCATTATGATAAAACATACTATAAAATTTTTGATAATGAAGAGTTAAAAATTTCTCACTGTTTTCTTTTTGTAAGCCACCTGTTGCCTTAGCTGTGTAAGTATATAAATTTGAACAAAGTGCTCATCACTTGTCAGCCATCAGTGGCAGCATAAAAATTACTTGTGGTGCTTGCTTTGCAAGAAGTTCTTTTGTGTTTGTGACATCAGCTTTGTTTTATACAATTAAAGTATTACACGCTAGAATAATCTAAATTGCAACCACTAAATGGTGATACAGTTCTTTTTTCATAGAGCTGAATTTGTTTACTGGTTGTATACAGCTATTGACTAGTGTTTAACATGACATGTCCCTTTTTCCTTGAACAGTCTTTGGAAAAGGTGTTTTTTTGTGTCCTGTTCTTGTCTCCCACCCCCTCCATTCCTTCTCCTTTCTCCATTATGGAAGGCTTTTCTTGTACTTTTTTTTAACAAGTAGATATAAATACATGTTAGGCTTCAGTATTTTTTTACTTTTTTTTTAAGCTAGCAAATTAATGGCACATGATGGTATTGCAACAGAGAAAAAAAGACTTGCAGTGAAGTGATCTGGACTGCAGAGGTTTTGTTCCATATGAACACATTTTGAAATGAATGGAATAGTTTGCAGAGTTTAAAATAAAACCCCAAACCAAACCTTGGTTTTGATAACATGCACAGGACCATACAGATACTGATTGAACGGCTTTCTCTGTTGGAAATACCTGATCTGTGGTGTTCTGTTCCTCTGTTATTGCTGTACTTTTATTTACATGTCTTTCTGTTTCAGAGTGGATGGGAGGAATTTGCATATGACTGGGTTATGCTTTCTCAGTATTAAAATGTTTTCCTTGTGTTGGAACAGATATTCAGTGCTATAGGAGTTAATGGAAAATATTGCTTTATCCTCCTCAAATTTTGTTATCTTGAATAAAGGGAGATTTTTTGTGGAAAGTTCATTAAAACAGGCAAAATTATTATGGTATTTTTGTATGTTGGTTAAATATGCAGTAAGCTTGTCTTCCACATAACCTTAGGAAAGGAAGAACATCTTTTCAGAATTTAATATACTTAAAGTTGTGAGGTATAATACCCATTTGAAGAAATCAGTCTATAATAAAGGTACTTCATTACTGATTATTATATTAAATTGCTTTATTTTTGTAGGGAATACATGATAACTGTGTAATTCTGTAGTATCCAGGGATTACTGCCTCTACTGAATTTGTGATAAAGTCTCTGTGGCTGCATATTAGTCCTGGAATATTAAAGGATGCCTTTAGTGGTTGCCCCTTCTCCTTGGACCAGAACAACTGACTGGAGTGTATAAGCTCAACTTTCCTGTTCTTTCATATAACATTGATCTAGTAATTTACCCTTCTGAGGAATACTGCAAATTAGGGACACTTGCCCTAGCCAACTCCATTATTTTTTTCAAACATCCTCCATGTAGTGCTGATGGTGAAATGAAATAAGTCCATCTCGTTTGCTCTTACTTTCCAAATGCTTTGTTTGCCACTGGTGAAGCAAGGAGTCTGTTCATATTGGTTACAACTGGGACAGAAATTACTGAAGCTTGACACTGAATTTCTTAAAACCAGGTATCATGATGTTGGCAGATTTCTTGTTTTACTAGTTACAGCTTTTACAGAGGAAGGGAAAAAAAAGTAATCCGCCAGTAAAAATAAACCTTAAGGTAGCTTACAGGCAAATAATAATTACTGCACTGTTCCAACAATAATCCTCTAGTGGTGGGATATGAAAAGGATGTAAATGCAAGCTAAAGATCATGCAGAACCATATTAAAAAATGTAGCCCTACTCATGTAGTCTGTTTTGCCGTGCAGTGGCTTTGATAAGAATATTATTATTATAATGTTCATGTTTACAGTTTATCAGTTTAAACAACTGTGTAACAATTGCTTTACCAAGATAATACTTTATATTTTATTATGCCAACATCATTCTAAACTGCTAACTGGTAGATTACTGATGCTTTCATGTTTTCCTCTTGTTTTTCTTGGAATGTGTGTGTAAGCAAGTAAGAAGAGAGAACAAAAGTGACCTTTTAAAGTACTTTTATGTACTTTTCAAGGGCACAGTTCTTTTATTTAGACTGTGATTTAAATTTCATGAATTGCAGTCAAGTTCTGCTTAGTGTGGATGAATATGGCCTGATCTGAACCTAAACTAATCAGTATATATTTATAAAAAGCAAACCCAAATACCCTTCCTTCTCCTGTATTGATTGCATTTGCCAACTGACATTCTGTGTGTCATAGACACATTAATGAATAATTTACTGTATGATTTAGTTGATCATTTACAAATAGACATTCTTTGTGTGGAAAGAGACTGTTTCAGTGTAGTTGATTTGTCCCATACTGAAATTACAATGGTATGCTTACTTAAATTATTTTTTTTCCTTTCTCTGTGTTTTTACTATCAGTGCTTTTGAGTATTAATGGATGCAGTTGCACGCTCAGTAAATAACTGGGGAGTTTCATGTTATTTTTCTTTATGCAGAAGTGTTACAGTGTCACTCTTGGTCTTGCCTTGGCTGTTGTCAGCAGGAGAGTGCAGCGAGAGAATGCCTAGCAGAGCAAAGGGACTTGCCAGCCGAACCAGCTACTCAGCGTTTCGGGTGTCCTGCTCACTAAACCTCAACAGAGTTTAACAGAATTATTCAATAATTTGTTTTTAATGAAGCCCTATACCTTTTTCAAGTGCTAGACATTAAGTTTTCATTTTCCTCCCATGCAGTCAGTGTAATGTTGTCATACTAAGATATTTTGACTACTTCATTTGAGTATTGTTCTTGAATGATAGGATGGACTAGACACCTCAAAAGGTAAATACATCTAAATTCTGACCTTCCTAATCAGCTGCCATTTCAGGGAAGTATTTCACAGCTTTTCCTAGTGCTGTGGTATACAGCTTGCTGTTTAATGAATTCAGGGAACCATAGAATCATAGAATGGTTTGGGTTGGAAGGGACCTCTGGAGGTCATCTAGTCTAACCCCCCTGCAGTGGGCAGGGACATCCCCAACTAGATCAGGTTGCTCAGAGCCCTATCAAGCCTCACCTTGAATGCCTCCAGGGATGGGGCCCCAACCACCTCCCTGGACAACCTTTTCCAGCATGCACTGTTTGCTCATGTCCAGCTTCTCATCCACCAGCACCCCCAAGTCCTTTTCTGCAGGGCTGCTCTCTATCATCTCATCCCCCAGCCTGTGTTGATAGTGGGGATTGTTCTGACCCAGGTGCAGGACCCTGTACTTGGTCTTGTTGAACCTCATGAGGTTCACCTGGGCCCACCTCTCCAGCTTGTCCAGGTCCTTCTGTATGACATCCTGCCCCTCCAACTTATCAACAGCATCCCATAGCTTGGTGTCGTCTGCAGACTTGCTGATGGTGCACTCAATGCTGCTGTCGATATGGTTTATAAAAATATTAAATAGTACGGGCCCCAGTACAGAGCCCTGAGGAACAACACTTGTCATTGATCTCCAGCTGGACTTCGAGCCATTGACCACTACCCTCTGGATGTGACCAGCCAGCCAGTTCCTTATCCACTGAACAGTCCACCCATCA